>VOMN01071708.1:0-46022 GCA_014899125.1 Orchestia grillus | reverse complement strand
AAAGAATTGAAAATGAGGTCAATTTACTGCAAGGAGATGATGTTCTCAATAGACGAGTGTTGGCGGGAATGAGGAGGCGAATGCAACTGTGTGTTGAGAGAAACGGAGGATACACCGAAGGAAACGAACAGTAAGAGGAACATTTCGATTATTTTTTATTTTAGTGGCATTTTTTATTTAATAAAAGGTTGAAAGTTATTAAAAACATGTTTTTAGTATCATAAAATTCGAAGTTGAACAAAAGTGCGCCAACTGGTTTTCAGTATCGGTCACTGAAAATACTGCTTAAAGAAAGCGGTTGGGTCAATTATTCTGAAATTTTGTACATAGATGGAACAAATGTTAAGAAACAGCGTGTGAATTTCCAATTTTTTTGTAAGAATAATAGTTTCTGAATTATAGCTCCTTAAAATTGGGTATCGTTTTTTTTTGGGGACACCCTGGATACTAATAATCCAGTGTTGCCTGGTTGACCCGTCCGTCTGCCCGTCTTTGTATCACGCTCTTAAGTATTTTTGAAGAAAATTCCAGGGTCCGTATTTCTAAACTAACAGCGAGGCTGTCAGCTAAGGCAGCTCGTACCAGTGATACTGAAAATATCACTGTTTCATGTCAGAGTTACCGTAAATAAGAGGGCATCTTAAGAATTTAATATCATTAATTTTGTCCGTTCATTTTTGGCAGGGCGCGTTCACTAGTCCCCCTTATATTTGACTGACGTCCGTGCTTCAAGTCATTCTTACTTATAATTTTATATTCCTATACTTATAATTATAATATACTAACTTATAATTATTATGCATGTTTATATATCGTGTGTCCGGAATTAAACACGTAGCCTTGTGCTGGGTTCAATATTTGTTTTTCGGAACCTCATACCTACGGCAGTCGCTGTTTTTGTTTTATGTTCAACGAGGCAATTTTCATCTTAGGAAAATTGCTGCTTCCTTCGTCTCTTAACGTGCGACCTTGTGTTTTGATTCAGAGTGTGGTGCTTGACAACAGCTACATAGTAATGGTAGCAGCTGTGTTTGTATGCCCTCCCTACTCCGGACCGCCGCCCTCCCTGTCTCTTAATTGGTCAGCGGAGCAATACGGCGCTGCCGAGTGCCTCCAATTTATGAACTTACTTCTTTTTATCGGACATTCCACTCATGGTCGAGGCTTGGCTAAAACCACGAAAAATGGCTCCCGCCATGAGCTCCCTTGATTTAATGCCCTCTCGTGGAAATTGTCTTGGCAAACGTATTTATCAACGACTGCGGTGGTCACAAAAGAATGCCGTTGTTGGTTTTCCTTACGTTGACAGTCCTCGGATGGCGCTGACCTAACGTTCACGTAGATGCCTTCTTTTATTGTCGCTGTTGAACTGCAAAAATGTCGGAGGAATGTTACGTCTCGCATTTTTTGGTCTACTTCCGCTGATTGCGGGAGTAATCCCAGAATTTTTTCATTTCACTGGACTGTCGTACACGTGGACTGAGCAGAACACTTTGATGCACGGTGTAAAATTCTCTCTGCTAGTTTGCCGTGCTCCTCTCTGATGATTAACGGTTACAATACCGAAATTGAGGCTTGTATTTAAGCGCTTGGAGTAGTGTTGTGTAGTTATGCATGTTTTGTCCTCAAAATCGATCACAATCTGCTGTAAGAGTACTGCCCGGAAATACCCATTCGTCGTTTGTAATTTACAGAACTGTACTCGGTTTCTATGAATCGTAATTGCGACGTTGAGTTAGTTCATGACACGCTTTTATTGAGTACGAACACTCAGCGAGAGTCACGTCTTAGGTTTTTTTATTCGAGCGCGTTTAATGGTGAATTAATTGCGTACTTCTCACTGAGAGACTCTTTAAAGCTCTTTTTGTGACCATCGTAAAGGACTCAGCTGTGGCTTTTTATTTCAGTGCTATTTCTACGTGTTCTCTCAAAGATAAAATTTTGTGTGGACATTGAACGTACGCCTGCTCGAGAGTGCCTTATGCTGTGCTCGCCCCTTGTCATGCCAGTTTGCTGGTTTCTGTGTTTGAAGGCTTCATGCTGTTGGGATTCATTCCATAGCAGTATACAGTTCCAGTGGAATCGTATCAGATTATTCATTCGACTGCTCATGGAAAGGTTTCTCTAAAATACGGTTGTCACAGATTGTGAAATGTGGCACTGATGTACCGTCAAATTTCTTCCCCAAAATTTGTATTCAGCATGATACCTAGTAAAATAAGCAACTCAGCTCCAGCTTCTCATCCACTTCAGTCCATTACAATTCTAGTTACAGCGATGATATTGATATAAGTTCTACTTCCGGAGGTTAATCTTCCGAGGGTTAACATTGATACTTTAAAATTTATCACAGTTATTTAGTGTGCATGAGTGTGCGCACGAGCTATTTGTGCTCTTGTCTTTATTTTCGGTCGTTCTAGCCTATGGTATTGCTCAGACATTTCCCCTTGGTTCAGGAGGGTAGCCCATCTAAATTAGAATTACCTTTGAAAAGTGGTTTCTCAGATCCTTTACTCTCACTGTAATTATCTTTGAAGAATAACTTTATGATGCCTTTATTATTTCTAAGTATAATTGAGAATGTGAAAAAATGAACATGGAAAAGGAAGAACCTAATAATAAAGCTTTGAAAAACTGTCGTGCAACTGACATGACGTTCTGTATAACTTTCACGTATTGATAGCTGAAACGTGACGGGCATTGAGCATATGTGACAGGACCTCGAAGTTCCGAGTTGTTCCTCGCACAGTTCCTTTGACTGGTCCGGTCGTGTCTGATGCTGGTCACCCTTACTTCAACGACCTGAGAACACGGGCCACGTCGGGGAGACGGAGTGGTCCTCAGATCGAGTTGAAAATCGGGCTGTTTGTCCAGTCTTCCTCTCAGGGGTCACGGAGGGACAGGTGCTAGAACTGCAACGGTACGCCAACACTGGCGCACAGGACGAGTGCACAACGAAGCGTACACATCATGCGCTTACCCATCGTCAAATTCCCGCTTGAAGAAATCCTCCTCATGAGAATATTCATCATTCGTACATAAGCCTTAGACTTTTCTGTTGAAATTTTCCAAAATTAATCGTTCCCGGACACCTAGTCCCTTCTCCGGAACTGTATATCTCTTCACATTTGGTTCAACTCGTACCTTCGGTCATTTCGCTGCTATAGCACAACCTCTTTGTAATGAGTTCGCCTCATCCTCAGAATTTTTATTTTGTTCTGGTTCTGTAAATAACTTGCGTCTTTCAACATTCAAAATTAAGTTCTCGAGTGCGGTTTGTCCCTCTGTTGCAGATTACACAGAAAATATTAACAAGTCTTTCTCTCCAACCGAGTATGCGGATTCACATGTTGGGCGGGTGTTCGATGTGCCATGTCAGGGGAATGACAATCGAGCTGATTTATTAATGTACCTTGCTTTCTCTTTCTTTCGGTTCGGTAGTGCTGTCTAATTTTTTCAAGGTTGGGAAAATTTTTCTTCAAATCACCCTCAACACATTATGTTATCGTTTATCATGAGCGCGACGTTTTTTTCATAACCTGGGCTTATTTTCCTTTCCAGTACATCTTCTCAGCATACCTCGCTAAAGCGCAATTTTTCAGCTCCATCTTTTCCTCTGATCCGGTTATCTCTTTGGATTACATATAATAGCAGTAGCAACATCTTAAAATCGTTTCTTAAAATCTGTGCCCTCGACCGTTTATCCACCAAATAAAACTATCATTTCCTACTTCATTAATGTATTCTTTTAACGAGTGCTCTTTACTCTTCTGAACATTTTTGCATTTTTAAAAGTTTTTGGGGGGACCTATCAGTAGCTTCAGGTTTCGTTCACCGTGCTGCGTGGCTCAGGGTGTCATTATAATCAAGACTGCTGTGTTGCGGGACATCTCTTAACGAGCTGTCGCCTTCACTTGAGAATGGTAGAGTTTTTCCAAGATTTATAACTGTTTATGTACGTGCGCCGATGTCGCTCTCGGAGCTTAAGGCTTTTGCGTGTCGCCTGAATGCCTTGTCTGCTTCTGCACAGGCTCTTTTTTTCTGTATGCTGTCTGTGTAGCTCTGCATTGGAGTTTATCTTGTTGGTTATCTTTTGAGTATTTAAGGTCAGGTTAATCCTTTGTGGGGAATGTTTGATGCAAAACGTTATTCTATGATCAAAAATGCACTACTTGATAAGTAATCAAATTTATCTCAATACTCATAAGTTTGATGTAAGTTTTACTTGTGATATATTCTTTTTGTCCCGATCTACAGGAAATTTTTTAGCCCATCTATTGGTTATGATCGTCTGACTTTAATTCAACTTCAGAATCTGCTTGCATTTAAAAATTAAACATAATATTCTTTAAAGTGTATGCATTTTTAGTTTGAACTCTATTTCTTACACGGGGGTAAGAGTCCTTGAAGAATCAAGTAAATTAAGTTGGAGTGTAATTTGAGTCGATAATTTTTTATCGATTAGTAGCCTTGCAAAGGGTTTTTCTTTTTTTCTTGGTGCACAAAAGCTGCTTCGCTAATATTCGGCGCTGATCGTATGCATTCATGGTGAATGCTTTTATGTATCGGATTTTTATCCGTACCTCGGGAACGTGTTAACTGATAAGGTTTTTTCTCTAACTAATGTGCTCATGCACTCGTGTTACGGCTGCGCTCTTAATATGGGGAACGTAACAGGCTATTTTATATTATTACTTCTGGACTGCATCGGGGATAGAATGTCGTTGCATTGATGTGTTTTCATTAATTTTTAATAGAGGATGAGTGATTCAGACTTTCTGAGAGTGTTCTTCAAGGAGAGAGCCGTGCGTTTCTAAAACCTGACTGGACTTTTTGATTAAGAGCATAAAACGTGTATGAAGTGTTCAAATTTACGCCGTGTCGTCAACTTATATTTGAAGCCCGTGACGGGTCTGGTCGGTTGAGATTTGGGACGTCTCAGCTGCAGATTGAAATCCGCGAGCTCTGGTTCTTGGTTGAAGATTGAAAACTGGCGTTTGTGATGATGTTTTAGATACGAGACATCTATGCCGATTGATAGCTCTGCCGTCTGTGCTGGTGAATGAGAGACGTGGTGTTGGTCGTGATCAAGAGCCTTGTAGTCCAGACGAGATGACGTGCGTGGTGGCAGTGGCAGTTTTCATGGCCCTGTCGTGCTGGTCTCTTGTGGAGCTTCCCTTGTTAGCCGTGAACAGCTTTGTACTGCAACGCTGGGGCCACCAAGGTCTTGACGAGAGGTAGCTTGTGCTGCAGTGGTGTAGGCGTACGTTGAACGTCCGTGACAGGTTTTTATGGTAACACTTATGTGTCATTTTAGCTGCAAACTTATTCAAACATCGCTCATCAATATTTGAACTTCCTTCAAGATGATGTCATTCACAATAGGAAGAACTGTCAGCATCAGGTTATAACACAGCTAATCGAAAATTAGTTGTTGATACTCATCTCATACACTTAGAAAATAGACATTGATTTCGATTAACTGCATCTTCAAGTATATGAACGTTAGGAGCTTCTAATGAATTAGGTATTCTCTAGTTCCCATAGTGACCAACACGTCTGAGAGTTTTCACGGATCTTTTCTTCTTATTGTATTCATAGAGGGTATACTTAGAAAGAAGCAAAGCTCATTCCCCAGACCTGCTCGTAAAACGATCCCTTCAAGGTTCAGCTTGTGAAAGCGTTTGGTTTGCATGTATGAAGTCTTCAATGTAGGTTACTTCCTCAATGATGATCTACAAATAATACAACTGTGCGAATGGCAATTAATATTGCAATCTTCTTAGACTACATCCGCTTTCAACTATGCCATAATACGAGTATGTTAGGTATTTCCATGAGCATAATTTTTTTTATTCATCACGACTCAAAAATGTTGTTCTTGGAATTGGCTATCAAAAATTTTCTGTTTCTTCACAAAGTGAATGGTTTTACCAATCTGCCAGCCTACATGTGTAGTAATTACAATCACAGGGGCATGCGTCGTCGCACCTAAGCATGACGTGGCAGCAGCGCCGAGCTGTGGCAGGTGAACGTCGGTCAGACCTCCTCAAGAGCTCCCCCCACTGCCGCGTCCTCGGCATGCAGTTGTCCTCATAGATGATAGTAGCGCGATGTCCGTGGCTCAGACAATGTCAGATCTCTAGGCTCCTCTGTTGGAAAATCGTTAGCCCATCATTTTCGAAATTAGGGTCTTCTGTTGGAAAATCGTTAGCCCTTCCGTTTTCGAAATTAGGATCCTCTGTTGGAAAATCGTTAGTCCTTCCGTTTTCAAAATTGAGTTATTTTTGAGCAAATCTTGATGTGTCTGCCCTCTGAATTCTGTTTAAGTGATGATGCTGAGTTTCCTGAGTATTAACACCGTTTTTAAATATTCTACATCACTTACCTTTCTTCTAAGTCAGTGTCTTTTTTCGACGCATGTTGAAAGTGAAAGTATGAGTAAGAATTTAATCGGCAAATTATATATTATCTTGTTTCCGCAGTATTTATGTTAACGTCTGAAAATGTTAATGAATGCTCTCAAAATAAAGTGAACAGATATTTTCGACTGATCGACACAATGAGTAGGTTTATGTGATCATTTCCAAACCCAAATCCTATTTCTTATCCAAACCGATCCTGCCCTGTCTGTTTCTAATGCTCCCAATTTTTCTTATGTTCATTTCTATTTGCGCAGTTGGTGGAATGGGCGGCCGGGGGCCTGCCAAGCCCCCCGGATCAGGAGTCAAGAAAGTAGCTCCCCCAACTGTACCCGGCCACCACCTGCAGCCGTCGCACCTGCAGCAGGCTCCCCACTCAGATCCCTCAACGCCAACACTCACTCCCACTCACGGCCCCACCCCTGCCACGGGCAACCTCATCATTCCCTCTCCCCCGACGAACGTTCCGTCTCTGACACCTGACACTCCAACGAGCAGCACCAGCAGCGGCAGCGGAGGGTCATCGAATGCTAGCTCCAACTATCGCCACTCGGGCTGTTCCTTCCACTCATCCTCTACTTCGTCGTCGTCAGGAGTGTTCACTGACCAGAGGGCCTCCTTCAGCTCATCCGTCAGCAGCTCTGAAGACGCCGTCAGCACCAACAGCAGCAACCCGCCGCCCTCTCCTTGCAGCCCTTCGTCTGGTGGGTGTCCGTGTGACGGCCAGAGCCTTCCCGCGAGAGTGAAGTGTGTCCTGTAAATACCGGGGAATATAGGGAATGTAGGTGGTGTTAATCAGAATTTTGTGTAGGTATAGTCTAGGGCTTGTCTCCTAAAAAGTGTGTTGCATTAGGAATTATCAGCGTATTTTGTGAACGTTCCTTCTTAGGGAAATTTAGTAGAGTACCTTGAATATTCTTGAAAACGAATGCGGCTTTTGATTTCATTGGCATGCTCCTGGGACTTAGTGATAATAGTGGGTATCAATTTCTGCGCGCAAAAAATCTGATGCTCGCTTTTTTAATGTTATTAAAGATTTAGTTTGACGTTCGGTAGACTTGTGTAACTGTGACGTGTGACCCCTGATCCTCTTATCTTTTCAGTCGTCGTGACAGTGGACAATTGAGCTGTTGCGCTTTATTTCTGTCTCCAGCACTTATTAATTCAATTTTTAGGGAATTTTTCACAGATGGCATTGTAACGGTATGCTTACGGGTTGGAAAATCATATGTGCTCTGACCTTGAGTGACTTTTTTCAGAGTGTTTACCTGCTTTGACGCGCTCATTGTTGAAATGCAATCAAGATGTTTTGGTACTATAAGGTAATTAATACGTACTTCGCGTTCGGTACGCTACGTGCGTTGATTATTATTCGTTCCTGATTATTTCTGAACATGCTTACAGCTAGCTGAGCAGAATATTCTACTTTTCTACTTGGGATAAGTTTCTATCATTATTTATTTAGTGTTACCACTTATTGAATTACTTTCATTTTCAACTATAACGTCTTATTTATAACTATTTATTCTTTGAATTCGAGCTAATTTTAATATTTCAGTGTTTGCTGTTATATCATGCGAGCTCTCGAGAAGTAATGAATACAAGACTCGATGCAGATGGCTGTGTGGGCGTGTAACTGGACCAGCGTGCGAGTGCCTTGCCCCGCTGGGCAGCAACATCGGCAAAAACTTCAAATGCATTCTCGCTTTTCAACATGTGTAACATAGCCCTTTGTTTGATATTATCTGGAGTATTCTTCATAAGAAACTTTGTTTTTATCATTCAACTGGCTTTGTAGTGCTGCCTAATTCTGGGAAAAATGTAGATAACCAGAGAATTAGTTTTCTTACGAATTTTGTTGCATCTATTTGACCACTCTGTATTCCTCGCTTGAAAAATTCTCCATGTGATGCATGCGAGTAAATCAAAATTTGAGTCGTTGAGCCGTATTTCTTATTGTTGGTTTTCACAGTCACTTAAAATAATTAATCTAACTTCTTGCTGAAACTGAAAATCCGGATGTTCTCTGAGGACGCTAGTTATCAGTGTTTAGGGATTCATTTACCTTATAATTATTATTCAGTAGCGGTAAACTGAAAGTATTATAGTGTTTTTTTGCACAGCCTGGATAATAGTATTTATTTTTTGTCTAAAGACTTAGTTCGGAAAGCTGTGTTGTCATGTCTCCTTATGAAATGAAAACTATAGCATACTAGTAAGACTCCATTGAAAAGACGTGCAAACGTGGATTTGAAGTTTAGGAAACATTTCCAATGGTGGAACACATAAACAGCCAGGGTACACGGGCATTAAAACTTAACGGGCCGACCCTCTAATATACCATGCACTCTAACGTGCTATTATGTGGAGTTTTCTTTTACTCTCTTCACCAGGTTTCGTGTGTGGGTGACTGCTGGTCTTGTTCATTCATGCGTACGAGTTTCTAAGGCATAGCTCTGAGTCGAGGTGCAGATAAGAGGTCACTGAGATCGGTGCGTCTTTAATTTTCCCAGTGGAGAAGCCATTGTTCTATTCTATGAATAATCACACTGGCCCCCTTCGCTCGCATCTCTCTTTTCCCTACTGGAATAGCGGTCTTAATTCTTTTGGTTTTGCTGGCTTGGTCTGCAGTATATTGCGGCGCCTTTCTAACTTATGAAGTCTTTTGTTTATTACAAAGCGAAGATTATATGGTCAATATCCTTCGTTATCAGTATATGTAAAGCGTGTGTAACCGAAATAGGTTTCTTAGTCTTCAGGTGCTGAATGTTGCGATTAATGAAAACGTTAAAGCTATACTTAGATCGTGGTGATCGCGGCAGTGCATATTGAAAACAGCTTTTGCATAGTGAGCCGGCTTGAACCCTAGTCAAAGTCTAGCCACAGCTACCACAAATGTTGATGCCACTATCAACCCACATTGGATAACTTGCATCACCTTTATTAATTTCAACATGTTTTATCGTTGGGTTTTCAATGCCTTACAACTACTGGTGTGGTGANTCCAAGGGAAGTACTCCGCAGTCACGTGAAAAGCCCCACCTGAGCCGAGGGAGGCTTGAACCGAACCCTGGTCCTTTTGGCAGTGAGGCCATCACGCTAACCACTACATCATGGAGCCCATCATCAAGCATCACGCAGTATTGTGTTTGCTTTCTCCTCAGCAATCATATTCAGGTTGTGTCTCATTCATTATAACGCCTGCATGAAATTCATTGAACATTATTGTAAGGCTTTTATTAGGTCTAGCGCAACTTGCAGCGCGGCAATTGAAGTCTTTCCTGGTTATTTGCAGCGTTATGCGATTTGCAGCGTTGTACGATTTCATGCTTCGAGTATTTGAAAATTCAAAATTCAGGTTGACAGTCACTGCATCATTTCGTATTCCGAGCGCTCTCCATCCTCCGATGTTTCAACAAACAAAACTTTTACCGCCGAGGTGTCTACTTTTGCATGCTGATGTGCTCGTCCGTCCACTAACTTGCGACCCGCAGGCTTGCCGAGGTCTTCCCTTCCGTCCTGGCGCAATAATTTCATGACTTGTTCTCTAATGTCAGCGCTTCTCATTTGGCAGTGGTCAAATCCGTACACTAAATAGTATAATTTTATGGAAGTTGACATCTGTGCGGTGAAATGGAACGTTTGAGTTCGAAAGTATGTTTTGGATGGAAAAAGTTTTTTTCAGTTCGTGCGCTATTTTTCTGCGGTTTCCAAACCTGGCCAGTTTGGAAACCACGTATGAATTGTAAGCACACTAGCAAAATTTGAATGATGAAGCACCCCAGGAGACTATCCAGGACTAATTTTATACCCAAAATGGTAAAACTTCAGTGATAAGAGCACAAATTAATTTTCTCAAAGCATTATGTTTTCGGGGAGGTTGACATGAAGTATACTGTGTTAAATTTTGTCTTTTATTTCGATGGTAAAAATATACCACTGTTTTCGTGAGATAATTCTATTGAGATCTATTTGCATTTCGGGAACGCCAGTAGTTATCCTATAGACGAGGTCGTCGTACTTAAGAAACTTTTACCTTGTTTTTCGCTCTCCCCTATGTAGTCGGCTGGGAGAAGTTGTCCTCTGATGGTCGTGAAGGATCATCCCAGGGTTATATTGTGTCCATCAGGGGCCCCGTGTCTGTTCAGCTGGCAGTCAAGCCCCTCTCACCCCTCCTTCTTCCCGCATCATTAGCGTTCGGGCGGCTCAGGCCTACACGATCCTTGTCTCCTTGTCCATCTCTACGTACAGCCCCACCGTCCAACCTATCCAGGACTACTCTATTTTCTTATTGGGAGCCAAGCCTATAGTTTCATTACCTTCTCGTATCTTGAAAAACATTTACGTGTTGTGAAAATTTTGACTTAGGGAATATTTTAGCAAAAGATAGTTACGTAAAAAAAGTTCCGTTAGGTTTCGAGACTAGTTCTTATTTTTAATCGGTTTGAATGTAAAAAAAAGTTCCGTTAGGTTACGAGACTAATTCCCATTTTTGATCGGTTTCAATGTAAAAAAAATTATGAAAGGTTGCGAGACTAATCCCTATTTTTAATCGGTTTGAATGCCTGACGTTCCTATCGAGAAGACATATTTGGACGATGTCTGTTTTATCATCCCTACCAAAATATTCAAATTCAACTTTGGCAGGAATCGAGGTCCTCCTTATGGAAAGGACGGGAAAAAGCCTTTTTTTGGGGAGTTATTTTTCTCTTCTATTTTTCAGTACATGCACCTGTTTTTTGCAGGCTTAATGTTTTTATGAAGCCTTTACTATTAAACCATAGGTATGTATATGCACCGTATATTTATATATTAATGACGGTAACTGTTTAAAAATCCCTTTATTTGGAAATTACTCGAGATATACGGTTAATGATTACTTCATAAACCTGTTCATTCGATTATTCTCCTCATGGCGGCGTGCTGATGAAGCGTTAGGCCTGATCGTTCAATGGCCAGAGCTCTACTAAGATGGCTCGAATCTAAGCTGTTGATTACAGAGCGTCAGAAGTTCAGCTCAGAGTTAGACTGAAGGGAACATTGCGAGGTCCCTGTGAAGGAAGAGCAATTTCCAACCTGTAATAATGGGATGCCAATATTCCAGTCTGTAGTATAAAATCAGCAAGGTTGCGCAAGATCCGCCCGAGTTGTCACTCTGAATAGAGAAAGGGAGTGATACCATTTCTAAATTCGCATTCGTGGATAGTTATTTTCCAGCCTTCCTTCCTCTTTCCCAAAGGATGTTAGGTGTACATTGGGCTGTTCGGTTTATGACGATGCGAGTCGCTTTCTTCTGTTCCCTCTGGTGCGGCGCCTCCAGTATCGAATTTCCGAGGCCGAGTTACTCCCTCAAGGGCTCTGCTTCCTGCACCGGGCTACTCTCTCTGACCAGACCTTCCTAGGTCGTGAAAGAAAATTCATCTAAGCTCCCGGCTATAAACCGGAGAGCTACTCTCAAAATTGAGAGGAAAAAGCAAAAATAAATTTAAATGTGCATTCTGAAGAAAAAGCTCAAAACGTTAGTAAATAACTTAGTCTTCAAGTATTTTATCTCGTTGGTCGGCTGGTAGTGTGCTTTAACGCATGCGTAATGGTTTTGGTTCACAAATTCATCACTCGGAAACAATAATTTCCTAGAAGGTTTGAGTACCAATTTAAGGCTCAGTTTAAGTTTTCTGCTGTCTCGATTGGTGCGAAGCTCCACTTCATTTTAAAGTCCCTAGCTGCGTATGTTGTTGTTCTCAGTAATTCCGTTTGAGCGGGAAAACAACATTAGTTTATTGTTAATTGATGGATATGTTTTATATTTGAGTTCCCTCTTGCTTCGCGGTGTAGCACTTGTTCGATCTTCCGTAGACATTCCGTTAAGGTTTACCATGTGTGTCCGTAACCTTCCTCATTCTTAAACGCATTTTTATTTCTTGAACCAATGCCAGTAGGTAATATTTTGTTGCGTGATAACTTTTATGGCTCTGCACCTACAAAAGAAATGAAACGGATCGAGTGCATAAGCTACGCAGCAAATTCTAGCGTCATTATCTTTTATTGTTTTTCTATGAAAAATTTAGTAAACTACGCATATTGTTATGGCACGCGTTAATTTATCCTTTTATTTAACCGCATGCTTTTCTCGTGTATTGTCTTTTTCGACCATGAATTTTTATTGAAGCTGCACTGATGCCGTTATTCACCTTGCTTGTTAGCGCGAAAGTGTCGTTTTTGGAGTGCAAGTCGTGAACCAATGGTGCCAAGTTTTACAGCTCATTCTCTGTTCATTCCTAGAGGTCGACTAAAATAGCTCGAATTATCGTCATAGGCTAGAGGATGTTCTCAAGACAGCTGGAATTGGAATATTGCAAGGCCGCGTGAGTAGTCAGCGCTGGGATATTAGCCATGTCGATATTTGTGGCGCTCCATCCTGCCCTGAGTGGTGGAAGTTCGGGGCTGATCAGCTTAATTGGTGGTCTCATTAGTGCAGTTATGGAGGCACCAGCAGGCTGTCGCCCTTTGCGAAACTCCTTAACGAGGTGATATAGCCTCTTCGTTTGTTAACTTTCTGCGATGCTTTTATTTCTAATCCTAGCTTATGATATTTTCAGACTGTTGTTGAACAGCTTCTCCGATTGCGGCACTTAATTGCGATGAATGTGTTGTAGCTGCGAGCGCCTTACAATTTTGCAAATTGGTCCCCCGAAGGTGATTCGCTGAGAGGCCTAGTCCATCAATATACCTTAATTTGAAGATTTAACGCTCCTCTGGTGGTTCCTGAGCTATTTTCGGAGGAGCAGCTAGCGAATGTTCGTTTTCTTTAGCACAATTTTTGGGCCCCTCCTGAAATGTGCTCAGCTTTCCACCGCTTGGATTCAGCAACACTTTTTACGAGGGTCTATCGTAGGTTTTGTTGTCTTTGGTCAGTCGACAGTTTTTTTTCTCCTTTATTTTCCTGAGGGTAGACGCATGAGGCAAGCCGCCGGTGAGATCGCGTTGACAATTTTTGTATGTGCCTGCTGTATTTTCAATTCTTTGCTCTGCGAATGTTCGTGTGATATTGAATTATTTTACGACTGTGATAGCGGAAACTTTTGTCGCTTTCGTTCGTTTGATTGCATTTTCGAGAAAAAAATTTAGAAGTGTGGATCAGGTGGAGAATTATGCAATTGAAACTGTAAGAATGATAAATCGGAGAGTGTTGTGAAAAAAATCGGCGGCTTCAGGGAACTACTTTGCATCAGTTTAGTTTATCATTTGTACTCTAAAGCTCCATTAGATAGTATGTTTTTAAAGTGTATGTTTGTTGAGCGCATGTATGGGCTATCGCAATATTCCGAATTCGTACACGTAACGTAGATGAGGAATGTGTCGGAATATGGTAAAATATTATCATTTATATTATAGTATGTGTTTAACCACCGTACATTAGCTCAAATATATCGAAAATTGATCTCATGTTCATTGATCAGATTAAATTACTGAAATACTCTAGAAAACACTTTGCTTTACTGATGAAGCACCGTGTCAAGTTAAACTGTCTTTATAGCGAGCTACTTAATCCGTTTGAAGTTTCCCCATGTTTTTATATGAGAGCTGGTGCAGCATGTGGCTTGTCCTTTCAGGAGAGGTTTTACTGTTTACAGTTTGCCTTGTGAACTTGAACTAGCCCTAAAAGGTTGCAGTGAATAATTTCTCCCAATCAATGAGTGCAGCGAGTGGTGCAAGTTTTTGTCATATTTTTTGGCAGTCACTTTTTCGTACGTAACATTCTATTGTGCGCGCAGGTGGCTTGGTCATGAAATTTCGAGTGTGTGTTATATTAGTTAAATAATAAACGTATTGCATTACAAAATTGCATGTTTTTTGCGCAGGTAACAAATGGCGTGAATAAAATTAGTGCTATATTAGTGATAATGGTTCATTCGTTATGTTGAATCCAAGGAGATGTGAACTGCGCGATAAGCTCTTACTCTAACGAACAACTCTTTTAGCTAGCGCTATGCAGACCACCGGACTCTGTGTACGTGTATGGTAGTATCAACCCGAGACGAGCCGTAATTTGCACTTTTTCATGTCAAGACTGCATTGCAACACATGCTCAGATCGTCTTGTGCCGCTCCCTCTCTCTCCTGATGCGACCCAGGCGTGGCTATACCTGGGTATTTGTCGTACGAATTATCACTGCCGGCTCAAGTACTGAGTGGACCTTTATTTGGTGCGCCAAGTACACGCAACTGAATCTGATAGGACTTCGTCGTCTGTTTTTTTGTGCTTGGCTTTATCGTGTGACATTTGGACGTGCTTCATCGCGCGGTTGCACTTGCATGCTTTTGCTTTATGCGCGAGAATATTTCGCTCTGAGTTCGATGAATTTTTTTCAATTACTTGTCGACCTGCCAGCTTAGCGGGATAGTTTTCAGATAGTTTCTTTTTCGATCTGCTGACATAAAATGTGCTAATTATCCTGAATTTACTTAATTCAAATTATGAAGTTGATGTTTTCTTGCATTATCTTTCTGTAAAACAGGAGTTCCACCGTGATATATGTTCTTCTACAAACCTTCACGCATTATTATGCTTTTGATGAATCTGAATTATTGCTGGCTAAAAGCTTCGCATATTACCTCTATTTTAAAAGTCATAATTATTCTAAATTTTTTTAGTACAGTGGACGAGCCAGACGCTATGTTCATTCTCAGCACAAGTGGTACAATTGTGTTTTGAATGAAACTAAACCAGATACTCCTGCGACCTATCAGTCAATGCCCTTTCGCAACCGTTGGGGGACATGCCTCCTCTCCCTTGGAGCGTCCTCCAATAAGGTCGACCGCCCGGCGCAGCTATGCTTTTGTAACTCAGAAATTCTCAGTATTTGGCCGCTCTGCCTGCCGCCAATGCCGTGTGGCGAAGGCCAGGCGGTCACAGGCGGAGATGACCACCGGAAATTCTGAAAACACTGCGTCAAATTTCGAAATTGTGTTCGGGGAATACAACATTTTTGAGAACATACAGTTGTTTGGATTCATCTGTTTTCGTATTTTTGATATGAGTATGATACAGCATTGATTGAAATTTTGCAATAAAATCGTAATTTTTCATTCGGAATTAATTCAGCCGTAAAACAGGATATTTGTGTTATCTTTAGGCCTCCTGATTGTGGAGTATAAGTTTTCATTTAGTGTTCAGCTGTTAGTAGTGTGGAATTTTTTTTATTTACTTTCGATACCCACATCTTGAGTTTTTTTTGAAGTTGTTTCATAGCACTTCTCACCTTGTATTAGTTCTTGTAAAATTTGGCATTTTTTCAGTTAGTCCATTACAAATTTTTCATTGCACCGTATATCCTCTGCGCAGCGTGCTAAATGCAACATGATTTTTCAGTACCCTATCTCATTTAATTCGATCAAGGTGTCGGGTCTCAAGCGTAAACATCAAACATTGATTTCAGTTATGCCTGAGCTTTACGGTAGTACGGATTCTTGTGGGAAAATGCAGAATTTTAAAATTTTCATTCACTATCTATACGTATATCTTTAATAAAACATTTGTAGACTTTGCGATTACGTCAGCTCTTTGAATCATACTCCAGCTGGAGCATAAAAATACAGAAATGAATTGATCGAGCAGGTAAAGGTTCTTTCCAGCCGTTCACACGGCAGCACCACTCGCGCTGCCGGGTTCCAGGAACTCGAGCCGAGTGACCCACGCTGGCATCTCTGGAGCGCTGGTCGAGCTGCTACATCCTCGTTGCTTCATCATCTCTTCCAATATACATGACTTTGAATGCATGGGGGTGGGAGACAGGTAATCGGTCTGAATGTATTTCTTGTGCGAGATTTAAATCTTTCTGCTTTTAGAGTGTATTTTATTAGTCGAATTTCAGCTCCCCGCATAAAGCCTCTGTGGTTCTACGGAGTAGTTTTTTTGCTGCAGCAAGCAGTGTTAGGAGGCTCAAATTAGAACTTTCAGAAGCCATTGCTCCATCCGGTTGCGCCTGAGGAAGATAACACGCTACCAACAATTTCATGGAGCTGCAACATTCATGTACTAAAACTCCCGTGCGCCGTTTCTGAAAAGAATCTCTCTACTCGCAGCCTGCGCTCGTTTTATACACACTACTTTTTCTGCGATTCCGGATTTTGACCTTCGCTTCGCCGTTAATTGGCCTCTGAAGTCGTTGTCGAACTTCTGTTGGGTGCCTATCATTCTTGTTGACGGGGAATTTTTCGGGTTGTTGAGCTGAGGTCGCTCGCTTTCTTTTTTGATGGTTAAACATTGTAACCTGGGCGGTGTTTTTATGAGTCAGGCAGCACGCATGGCCATGGCCCTGGATGTGCGGCTGGTCGTCACCTCAGCTGGAGGACGTCTGAAGGTTGCTCAGCCTCAGAAAAAATATGCCTGCGCTTGTGATTTCAATGAGGGCGATCAACTCAGTTGCTGTCGATTTGCACGTTCCCCATCGACTTGGTATCCAATTTGGTACTAATTCAAATGAAATATTTTGAACTGTGTTTTTTGAAAGATACTGTGCACTTAACTACTTATATTTTTACAATTGCTAAATCATTACGATGCGTTTTTCAATGCATGTATCACATGGGATAGCTAAAGAAGAGTTTCACATGAACACTTGAACTACCGCACTAGGTTTTTACCTCACTGTGAGTATGGGTATTTATATTTATTTCAAAGTCATGTTTTTGTTCTACGTTTGAAGAAGAAGAATAAGGGCAAGAACACATGCACTTCGAATTGAAGTCAATTTGGTCATGAACCTCAAAGCGTCAGACTTAGGACCAGTGAGGAATAACAACACACCTCGTATGCCTTTAGGGGCAGTGAGGAATAACAACACACCTCGGAGGCCTAAGTATTTGTCTTGCCTTGCAGAGTACGGTAACCTGCAGGATCGGTGCCGCCGAACATCACTAACATTTTAACAATCTAACGGCTCTTGAGGAAGCTTTAAGGTTTTTTTCTTCCGACCATACTGGAGTCGTCGAAGTGTTCACAGTAGTTTCGCGAGGCTGCAAGGGAGGCTTGTTCTTTTCACGGAACAACGAAACTTCAACTTGGTATTTATTTCTGTCTAGGTGAGGCATGCCGAGGCGAAAATTCATCTATACCTCATGATGAAGTCCTGTGTTAGCTATTATTGGAAGAACTCGATTGTTCGGGCTTTCGGAACTGACGGGCCATTATTTAAAAAAAATATATATATATATATAAATATATAATCGTGACGTATTTGCGCTCATGGGCGTGTGCAATTTCGCGTCAATATCGAAGTTTATATACGTATTTCTAATACGTGTCTAATTTTGTTAATGTGAGTCAGTGGTTTTTCAGTAACAAAGTGTTTTTTATAAAAGAAATTGAGCGTAAAACACGATCTCCATCTGACTTCAAGAAATATTTCTAACTCCTGGTAATGAGTTTGTGTACGCACGAACGAGCGCGTGAGATTTTTTTGCTTGCAATTTACTTGGTTCATTTCGTGTGCACTTGGCAGGGCCGCGGACGTTGCGCTGCCAGATATGTCATATTTCCTCTGTGGTCGTTCAGCCTTCGCGGCGTGGGAGCCTTAGATGTGTCCCGTGGAGAGGGTTCGGGGGCAGAATTATTGTTTCTCTGGTGCCTCGTCTCTTGAATTTTCCCCATGATTCAACTCTATACGTCCTCGTTCAGTAGCTGTGCGAATGACGGTCAAAAAGTTCTCCGACGACTCTCAGAATTTCCAAGTGTGCAACGTTTTGGCTGAGCAATTGTACGAAGACGGAATTTACCGGTGAAAACCTAGGTTAAAAAAGAGTTGAGCGAGTTTTACTTGGAAGAATAAATCTTGTTATGAACAGTAAACTTTTTAGACCAATTGTGTGAGGACTTATTGACTGCCTCTTGTATTGGTAATACGGTTGCCTATCGCAGTTCAACTGTAAAATATAAAGTTGTTAAGTTCGAAGTTCTCTCCAAGAATTTAGTTTGCTTATGGTGGAGTGTGAGTCATGTCGCACGGTCTATCGCTGCATACCCTGTCCGAGAACTCGTGAGTCCGCATTTCTCTGGTGGGGAGCGATGTCTCACGGTGTCGGCGCAGTCACCGCGGTTGTCAAGTCGCCGCAATAATTTTCAGGTTTGATATCCGTGGGCGTGCGGACGTGGCGTGCTGCTCCGCCCGCAGGTCTCAGCTTTACGAGTCGCTGCTGTCGATTTTTGCCTCGATGGTGGCCGTAAATATTTCTTCGTTTCCACATTAGCTGCAATTCCGCTGAGAAACGTTGACGCCAAGCATTCCGATTTTGCGACACGTCTTGCTCGTACGTAGGTGCGTGATCGTGCCGAACGTGTCTCGGAACTCCTGCTCACACATAACACCAACACCTCGTCAGCCTCCCAAAATAATTTATTTTTTGCTCTTAGTAATATTTCTTTCCCGTGGCCGGGCGATGCATTATTTATTTTCAGCTTTTCTTATTTCTCTTGGATCACATCAGACTGACAATTTTACATTCATTTCTTGTATGTTTTCTCAATGTTTATTAGCCTGAAAGGAATCGTGTTATCTTGCATCAATGGTTGAAACTTGCATTGCATCGCAAGCTTTTAAAAGAGCCACATGTGTTGTTTTTTAATTAAATCAGTTATGAAAGGGAATTTCTTGCATTGATTTTTTTTGTAGTGAATATTTGATCCAAACATGGAAGTAGTATTTTGGAATTAAAATTTTGTTCAGTATACGTCATAATACTTAAATCTTATTTCGGGTTGTGTTCAAATTACTCCCTCAGGTCGGAAACAGTTGGTGCATAATGAGAAACCGCTCGCGTTTTGGTGTTTTTATGACGAATCGTTCGGTGTGCGCGGTAAAACCTGGTCTAGGGTACTTGAAAGCTATATATTTCATTGCTCTCGTTCAAAATTCATGAAAAATAAAAACATGACTATTTCTACCACAGGATGTTTGATGATGTTTCAAAGACTACCAGCAGAGACTGAATAAAAATGGGAAAGAAAAAAAAAGTAAATAGTTCAAAATGGAATAAAGGGGCGTGAGAAGACCGAATTAACTAAGAAGGAAAAGTAGTCTTACAAGAACTACTAGGGAAATCTAAAGATGGCCAGCTAGAACGTGACACTAACAAACATGCTGCAACAACATTCGGTATTGGAAAATTACTAGGCAGAATTCGGTGAAGAGCCTTAGAAAGTACGTCCAGTATAACGGTACCAATGAGTGTTTCGATCCAGAAACACATCGCAGGTCGAAAGAAAAAGACTACCGTTGACAGCTGGAAAAATTGACAAAAGCTGTATGCACCAACTGTTTCCGACGAGAGGGAGTATTAGAGTGTATATTTATTGTGGTGTTTTCTAATTCGGATATTTTTGTTGAGTGTAATTTGGAATTCGTATTTAATTTTTACAGACGCGAAGCTCAAGGTGTCCTTACTCCATTTCTTATGAAATTATCTTCGTTTACGAGCGTTGAGGTTTACTTCGTAGATGTATTTATGCTTCTGTTTTAAAAGAGTTGATGTCCGAAATCACTTGTGCCTCCTTGCATCTGTAGCATTGTAGATTCTTACTTGTGCTGAATAGTTGCATCTGGCAAGAGATCAAGCACGCCAATCCTTCCTCATTGTGTTGGGAGAACATGACAGCTTCTGTAAGGGTCCCAATAGGTGCGGCAGACACAGCCATTGTAGCGCGTGCGTCTTCCTTGATTGTGTTGAAGTGAAGGCAACGATACGAAATTGATTGCTCTTCGAATATGTCCCTGCCGTCCGAAGGTCAGTGCTGCAAGCAGACGTGTAACTGTTCGATTCAATTTATAGCCACTGTTACATTCTAAAAAAAATTCTTGCGTAGTATTTATTGTTGCAGTCAGTGGCCATTAACTTCATCATTTTACATTCTAGATTTGATAGCTGACTCAATATAAACCGGCTGCGGTATTGATGGTTGATCCATTTACCTGCAGCCTGCTGCCTTTGGGCTGTGCAATTCAATTCTACTGCGCATGTTGGCATTTTCCTCCCATGTAAGGAGACACTTCTTCATTTGAGCGTGGATTCATTCAGAGAGAGGGCTGCTTCTAGTCCATAGTTTAAGAGCAAGTGAAGTACGAATTTCTGTTGTTGGGAACACTCTAGTCAGAAAATCATTGCTCAGCTGAGAGTCTGTCGAGCGCAGTTGCCAGATTGTTTTGCCCGTTTTAATCAGCTTGAATATTCAAGTCTTACAGGGCGGAATCTATTCCGCATTAGAATGACTACATTTGGGTCATTTTTGTCGTCTATGGAATTTTGGCGCTTACTGAATTTTTGTCGTGCTTTGGAATTTTTAACTGAAGGGAATAGTCGAAGTAAATTTACGTTTTGCCCTTATATCGATACGTTCGAGATAATTTATTCAGTGTTTAGAATATTCGAGTTGTATTAATCAAGTAAGAGGCGTGCAAATTGACTTTAGTATTTTTTTCCCACGGACTGAGAGCAAAGCACCAAGGCCAGTTTCGAAGACTTGTTTGTCAAGATTGGCTGGGATCTTGGCACTGGTGGTTGCCTCCTGCCACGCTCATCTGCATGCTGACCACATGGCGTGCGTCAGAATATAATGGACACTCTGATCCTTGTCCTCCTCGCCTTCTCGTGAACTTTGTCACTCCTTTCCAGTTAATGTCATTGTTTTGCTCTAATGAATCCTCGCACCTACTCGCTGCAGAGACTCTAAGTTTGAAATCTTGATCTAGTCCTTTTATTTTAATTTCTAATAGTTACTGAATTTAAATGCTATAAAATACAACAAGAAAATTTCTCTGTAAAAAAGAGAGAACCAGGAATACTGTGTAAAACATTTTTGATCTTAAAATATATTTACTAAAGGAAAAACTACTCATAAAAACTAGGATATTTCGAGCATTCGCTCATCATCAGCTAATAGATGATTCTTCAGCGTACCTTGTGTTTATAGCTCTTCTGAATATTTCTTGGAGGAGGAGGAGGAGGAGGAGCGGGCTTATGGTGTCTGACGTACGTGGCTTTTCCACGTACACACCAATGAACCACCAACGGTTTCATGCGCTCTGATCTAGCAGGTTGCGGCCTTATCTTACGCATCGAGATACTGAGTTCTACTCGAATGGCTTCGATACTAAACCAGTCTAGCTATTTTTTTAATTTTCCACCGCAAAAATACACTCTGCTATCGTCGGGGCATTTTTATGGCGATGAAGGTGGGCAAACCTCGCACAGTATAATACATTCACTCTACTGTTTCGGCAGTATTTAGGAGGTTCAGTGTTCGAAAGTGTAGACATATTTATTTCATTTCTTTGTGTAGCGTTGTTCAAGACGTGAACATTGAAGTGAACTAAGAGGCTAAGTCAGTCAGAATGGTTAAACATTAACCATTCACGCATTTGGTTTTCCTGTACAAGTCGACTCCACTTCTTCCAGAGGCCTCATTATTCCCGCAAAGAGCGTGTTCCTCTTACTGCATGTTATATTTTTGCTATCGTTCCTGGAGGTTGAGAGAGGCTCATGTTGCGCGCAGCGGCTTGCTGCTCGTTTCAAGTGCGGGGTGATGACTCTTTTAAGAGAGCAGACCGGTCGAACTTCTCTGCCAGTGCGTACTTTCGAAACTTCGCGTTCCGTTGTCTAATTTTATTATGCGCGAGAGCGGTCCTTATTTTTCTTCTTACTTGGACTCCTTTTTCTTTTCTGGATGTGTGTGACGTGCCGTTTCGAAAAGTTTATCTACCATTGCCTGAAGTATTTTTTCATGTTTTTATCGAAGGAGTGAATTTGTTAGTGTTGATTTATAACGGTGGTCAACTGAGCTGGAAATGCATTTCAGAAAGATACGCAAGGGTGAATAGCAATTGAGAAAGAAACTTCCCAGTCTTTTACATGTCTATCCTAGTTTTATTACACGGTTTTCTCATGCGGCGTTCAATGTGTGCAGTCGAGTGTGTTTGCACACTATCTTTTTTTCAAGTTTCTTGGAAGCAGCGTAGCAGCTTCGTGTGTCCCTAGCCGTAATGAGAGCCGAGGTCTTGCGTGGTCACGCGCCCGTTCGACTCTCGGTCAACTCTTGACTTCAGGTTAGCATTTTTTGTCCTGCTCTGTCCACACTCTGTTCTTCCTACAACACTGCGGAGTGCAGAGTTATTGCTGCTCGGCTGTCCACAATCCCCAGTGAGCGCTCCAGCCTTGCCTCTTCACGTTTGAGTTATAGTGTATTTCGAAATACATCGAAAACACGGCGTCTCTTGCTCTCACCTCTGATCTATCGATATTTTTTAGCGTTTGTGTGATACACACTAAAACGGTGGCACCCCAGTGTGGCCAGGGCGTGGAGGCCTGCACCTCTCCAAGGTATTCAAAGTATACATGCAAAGATTTATTGTCGAAGTTTTTCTTAAAATTGGTTGTTTTAAGTACCGATTCTTTAAAGCTAGTTAGAAATTGCAGTTCCTCTTTTATGATGATTTGAGGGGACTTACTTGAATCAGATTTGCTGTGAATTTTTAAATCTTGCGGTAGCGTGAGGTAATCTGGCTCTTTTGATTACTACCTTCATCGCTAGAAATTCGAACTTCACGGTTCATACTCATAATGCTTCTTGCATTACCTAGTGGAACTGGTGTTAATTTTTCCGCTTGTCATGAGCATGCCCGAGCAACAAGTGATAACTGAGCCCGACGACCAGGCGAGCTCGTATCACTTACGGTGAGCGATTCTCGAGGCATCTTCATTCTCAGTGTGTTCGCACATTAGACCCTCTTATCGTACATCGATGAAACATGAAGATCTGCTTTGTATTTTAACATGTTTAAATGATGCTCAGAACGTAATGGGGTGGTGTTAGAGCTGAATGGAAACTCAGCCGTTTCATAACGATAAGTAAGATGTTCTAGTTCTTGAGGCACTAGAGCCATTTTTGTTCAGATGAATTATGGTTAGAATTTCACTTTCCAAAAATTATTTTCTGCTGAAGTCCAATTTTTTTTATGAATATAGTCATTTTAATTTTATTTCTCTTCCTGTCACCTGTGAAAACTTTCAACCTTCTCTGTACGCTGCAGTGGCTACGTCCGTTCTATGGAGAGAATTTCTATGACAATATTGGCTGGAATAACGTGTGCCTTGCCTCCAGGCTGCTGCTGTGTGTACAGTTGAGGCTACAACGTAGGAGTTAGCAGCCCGGGGCTGTGGGCGGAGGGCCATGCCTTCATTACCTTGCTGTAATAGCCTCCTCGTTTCACGTCCTGCGCTCCAATTCGGTCCTTCCAACCTTTCTTTTCGATCATCCATTTTCCAAGGAATTCCTTCGCCTTTAAATTGCTCGACGGTTTTTCATCTGAACACAGAGTAGCTTAATGCATGGTTTGGGACCCGTCAAGTTATGGGCCGCTATTGAGACGATGGTTTCAAGTCTTGGCTGGCCATGTTTACTGCCGTGGCGGCAGGAATGAAGTTTCATATGTTACTATTAGTGGTTTTAGTAAGAGTAATTAGCTAATTTTATATTCTAAAGGTGAATTTAAAAGTTGAATTTACGGAAATAGGTGTAGCATTATTATATTTGTTGAAAGTTTTTTCGGAGGGCAATTTCCCTATTAAAATCTACATTCACGCATAACGTACGACTTTTAGATTCCTGAGGAAGATGTTTCCTACGCAAAATTTCACTTTTTGTTAACTTTATGGCTATTTGTTTTGACAGTTCATTACGAATGAGCGTCACAGGTTTAGACAATTCGAAAACATGAATTATTGCCAAGCACACTGCTTTAGCTTTATTCCCCATTTAGTAGCTTTAATATTACTCTACAATAAACTTCAGATTAATCTATGTTTTCATCAGCAGCCTCTCATATTTATCTGAATGATGTACCGCTCGATGTGTTCTTAAGCAACACAGACGTCAATGACGTATTTCCGTAGGGCGTCATACCGGACGCGGTCGTTTTTACGAGTTCATTCTCTTCTCGTAATAAACCTCAGTTCCCATAGTAAATCTCAGTTCTTAATAAACCTCAGTTCTCATATTGAACCACTCTGCCGGTTGCTCTCGGCCCTGGATTTCGATTAACGACATCTTTGGAGGAAGAAGGAGCTTTCAGGGCTGACATCCGACCCAACGTAGGGGTTTTTATGTAACAATGAACTAAGGAGA
The DNA here is from genome assembly GCA_014899125.1 of Orchestia grillus. Taxonomy (NCBI): domain Eukaryota; kingdom Metazoa; phylum Arthropoda; class Malacostraca; order Amphipoda; family Talitridae; genus Orchestia; species Orchestia grillus. The sequence goes on along the minus strand of VOMN01071708.1, from coordinate 21,426 downwards.
TAATGTCTGAACGACTGGATGACTGATCGATCGACCTTTCCCATGCAATTTACTGGGTTTTTGCGAGAATGAGTTCCTCTCTTAGCAGTTTCATGTCAGCACCGTTTGTAATTATCTGAAGTAGGCGAGAAGAAATTTGGGTCGCTTATTCTTTTAATTCTTTATGGATTTATAGTTACATTGACTCACTTGGCGCTATGGACTGAATAATTCGTTCTTGTATTTTGTATTTAATTCCTAATTCTATATTTTTTACTGTACCATTGTTTTTTGACGATATTGCCGTTGTATTGTTTATTTAGCTGCTGAATCGTAAAATGGGGGAGAAAATACGCCCTCTTTTTCTCATGAGGTATTATTTTAGTATGTACAAGGTTAGTTGTTACGAGATCTCAATTTATATTACTTACATAAGCCATTTTTCATAAGAATAACTCATTTTCCGAGCATTTCTCGCTTCTTTTGTTTCAGTTGGTATGCTTATTTTCTAACACTATGAATCCATCGATTATATGAATGATGAATTGTTTTGTTTTGTTTGCTATTTTTTTGTTTTTTTTTTGTTAGCATGTGGCTTGCCAACATTGTTCTCCATTCTTAATTTTTTTCTTAGTTTGAGATGTTCCAGCAGCTGGTGTGGTTAGCTCGCGTTGTCGAGTATAAAAATACACAGTTTTTAATACTGTAGCGCAGGGCTACTGTGTTTTTCCTTCAATTTCCATCACTAAAAAGCTTCCGATTCTTCGCGTTTACGATAGATTATCAAGCGCAAGCGGCTTGCGTCAACGCTGTGCTAGAAGAAAATATACGGCGAGTCTTTACTGTGGTCTTATTATCTTGTGAGGACCTGCATTTGTACGTGTTATGCTCTTTTAAACACTCTTTCTACCTAAATAATTATTAGGAAAGATACTTCGAGTTCTTGCGACTTTATTTTCTCTATTTTGATTAGAATTTATTTTTTGTTTGTATCTGAGTTTTGAAATGGAAGCCTAGTTCGTCCATGAATAATTTTAATGAATCGATTTGAATTCTTCTTGCTGTTCGTTGTAGAATCTTGAGCTGAATGACAGCTCTGCTTTGTAGTGATCTTGTCTATATGTTCATTTATATGTCAATATTTCATTTCATTTTAGAAATGAAATTATTATTGTCCTTTTAAATCTTGTGTTAAATGAGGTATAAATGATTGTTAAATGACTGTTATGGTCACACGGTGAAAAAGAACTAAACGTGTCGTGAAGAGTCGAGTTCTTTGAAAATATTCAAGGACTCGAAAATGTGTGCCCTGCTAAAACATTCCTTTGCTGCAGCTGATGATGGGACGCATCAACGAAATGTTGCGAACGACAGTAATTCAATTCTCCATTCTAAGTTCACAGAGAGCGCAAGATCGCAATCCAGGATGAATTTTTGAAGTGATGCTTTCGATAAAGAAGTCTGGGCGTGCCGTTTGAAGCCAGACGAGGTAGGAACCCAGTACGGTAGATGAACGTTCCGCATCGGGTTGCGTAGGTAGGATTTTTTATTTCGCCTATGTGTAGATGTATGCACATCTCACCAATGGGTCGGGCAACGAAGATTTGTAAATGTTGTAGAGCAGCAGAGCTAGTGTACGTAGGCGTATCTACTGTTTTTTTTTCGATTTGATGCTACTCCCTTTCTCTTCTGAGAAACGTAGAATTGATTAACTTTTTGTGTTCTTCCTACCCTCAGCTTTCATTTATTGAAGTGATATTTACACAAACAAACCAGTAGCGCTGAATGGCTTTGCCAATGTCTAGTACCGGTAAATGAGAGGTTGGACCGTGGGAGAAACACATCACAAATTTACCTCTGCCTTGATATTTGCGTTATTTTGCCAGCTTCAAAATTTCTTTATACATTTCATATTAACTCCCTGTTACGTTTGTCTCTGTAGTTCCAACTTTGACTTTGGCGTCCTAGCTCATTCTCAATTTTTTTTCAAGTTTTTTATTTTGTTTGTATCACATGCTTATTACTATTGTTTGTCGCTTGTATTGAATGACACAAACAATGGAACACTTGAATTTCACTCATTTGTTGGTTGTGTGTTGTTAATCCTTACGTTCTATTGCTCACTGTAACGTAAGCGGAAAACAAGCCACACGCCTCTACTCTGTACTAGAGTACAACAATGTGATCTTGTTTACTGCAACCTCAAATTAAGTTCTCTGCAATGGTTGTATTTATAGTTTTTCCTTGTGCCACTCTTCAACCTCAAATTTTGATTTCGCTTGAAAATTCTACAGTTATTACCTCCGGTGTTGAATTTGTACTGTGTTAGATGGTGTATTTCTTTCGGGATGTCGGTTTTGTCTAGAGTATATCTTCTTCAGCATGGCTTGGGGATTTACTGTTCCTCAGAACTTTCCTTTATTGTCTAGCCGGCGACTGAAGTATGCGAGCTTATTTTTCCTCTTTTTTTCTTTAATTTTCTTGAGAAAGACTGGCATGCAGGCGACATCCTGTGTGTGCCTCCAATACCATATTTGTCTTATTCATTCTTCGATGTGTCGTCTCTGTCTGATGCGCCGTTGTTGTCGTTATGTCAGCACAGATATTTTGGTAATGAGGTATCATGTAATCGAGGCGGTTCGTACTGAGCCTCGTGAGTGGGACACAGCCAAAGGTTTTCTTCGTCACCGATAGGACACGGTTCTTTGGAAATTCCGAATTTAGCTTCGATATTTTGTGAAAGTCTGTCGCCGCGTAAGCTTATCAAATTGGTATTTTTTCGCTATCTTCGTCCATGTTGGTTTCAACATCTTGGTGAGTGGCGCAATATCTTCTTGTACTGTTTGCCATTTGTTTGTTTCGGTGCCAGCCGCTCTTGGTAGATTTGGGCGCTGACATCGACTGGGTTGGGCTTTTTCTCATTGCACAATAGTATAATGATCTTATTGTTTGAGAAGAAGTCATATTTGTTTTCTATGTACTTTGTTTCTTAATGTTTGTGGATTTTTTTTTCTGTGTTCAAGTGAATGCACAAACAATGGCAAGTGGGGTCGAATTTTATCATATGTTGGCATCGCGTAAATATTCTACCCCGGAGAGAACTTCAACAGCTATCATTATATCCCGAACCAATTTGAGCGATGCTCAGGTTCCCAGCCAGGTAACTGGCAATTGCGCATACCATAATGCAAGGTACAATGTGTGGCAGTAGAGTCGGTTTTTCAGTATTTATTTATGTGCGGCGAGGCTCCTTAGCACCTGTTGCTCCATCTCCCCGCAAAAAAACTTACTGCTCTCGCCGCCTCCATAAACTAGTTGAAAACCTCACTTGGCTGCTCCTCAATTCTTGCAAAAACACAACTTGGCTTTTGCTGATTTAGGACTGGCTAGTTGTTTGACTAGATTTCTGGCAGTTTTTTCTCTTCGGTTTTATCCACAGATGTTTTTTGGGGATTTTTCCTACATGGAGGCTTATTATTTATTTGATTATGTTAAATCAATCTAACTAATGCAAAATATTATTTTATTTTTATTTTTGCAGTGGGTTCTTTTCTTCAGAAAGTTTTTTTCTCGCGTCAGTTAGGATTTTGTCAAAGCTCACTTTGTGTTGCCATCGAGCAGTTGATAAACGTTCATGAATTTCTAAGAGTCTGTTGATTTGTGCTCGATAATTTAAGTCAGGACTTGAAACCTGTGTCTCTATCTTTCTCAATGTTCCTATAGCCTTTTGCCGGAGACATTTACGGCAGTCTCAGTTGTTAGGTGAGATCGTACGTTATTCGTATTTGGAGAGGTAGTTGTTGCTGCTGGGCAATTCTTTTTTCTCTTTCGGTCTGCCGAAAGATTGGCACTCCAGATAACGCTGTCAGGTCCCATGCAGGCCGTCGCTACTCTGGAACCTTGGAACGCGTGCCCCGTGTTCTACCGTCCTTCAATACTGCGTGCACGAGTCCTGTCTAGCTCTTGGTTATTTCAAGTTTTAGTGTCAGTGTCTAAGTTGTGTTATCTTTCATCGTCTACAGGAATTCTTCACATTTTATTTCATTTATACAATGGTTGAGGAATTTTATTTCTCACATATTATTAAGCATATTTACTGTAGTTCAAAATGTTCTTCGAATTCTGTTGACTGGAACTTGGTGTTCAGTCTACAGTTTTTTGTAGGTGTTGGGTTGTACATAGTTTACCTGCTTTAACCTGGCCTTGGGCTTGCTCATCGTCTATCTTCGTTGATGTCTCAATGGACTGTGGGAGAGACTCCTTGCTTAATTCCAGCGACCGCTGAGTGTCAGTTATTTGTTACTAAAATTGAACAAGAGGAATATTTTCTTTTTCTTGCGGTGATTAATTTTGCCTTGCGATTATCTGCGTTTCCTTTGTCTTAATTCATCACGCTTATCAGCGAAATACAAGTACAGTTTCGCTAGATTGTGTGTCCTAGAACAAGCGCTAAGTTCCATATTCAGATGCGTGTAAAAAATTAAACCCGATGCAAACCGTGCGTTAGTTTGGTTAAATTATTATGCTGTGTTGTATACTTTTTATCGGATTGGCGGCGTGCATGCGTAGCTGCCTAATGGCACGTGGTCGTCAGTGAATTCAGCTGTCCAGTTTTGCACTCCCATAAGAAGCTGGTCTATCTGCCTTCGCGGTCGTGCACTGGACTGCGACTTGGAGGTTCGTGCGATAGAGCCTGGCTCGCCTTGCAAGTCTTGCCCATGTAAGGCGTGATTGCATCAGGTGGAAGAGCAGTGCCTTGCTTTGTACTGTTGTCCGGCTTTGCCTGCCTGCATCGCGGCGTGCATGCATACGTGTGTGGTATACACTCAGGATTCTGCCTCAGTCTCGTGTCTGTACGTGAGATTGATTCTCATGTGTGCCCAACAATCAGACTATGTGGAATTTTTTAACGCTATGCACTAAAAATATTTGGAATTATGTCTTGGAAGTTATAATTTAGACCCAGTACTGCGAGCCTCACGCGGGAGAATAACGGGATCACTGCGCACCGTCCTTGAGAGCCCACTAGCTCAAATGTTACGCTTAATATTACGCATTACGCACTCAGCGTGCACGCGAGAGGAGCCACATGGTCGTACAAAATCATGGATTTGCGTTGCGTATTGCATTATGGCTTAGTTCCACTTTTTCGTGCTGTAGTCCCTGTAACCTAAAACTCAAATACGTAAAAATAGCGTTTCCTATCAGACTCTAATCTGGATAAATTAGAGAGACGATTCGTGTGTACGCAAAATTCCCCAAGTACCCTGTATTAGAGAGGATGGTCAAATTCAGCCGCCTACTGTACTTCCTAGTATTCCCAAGGCTTCACTAAACTTGAATATGAACTTGAATTCTTTCTGATTAAAAAACAAGTTTTTCATCTCTGCTTTGAAAATAGGTGTCCATTCAAATATGAAGGTTATTATTGGCTATCTTCTCCTTGGCCTTGGAACATGGTTGTCTTACCCGATGGGGATGCGGGAGAGGGGGTTGAGTTTTAGGAGAGTTTTTTTCAGCACACTTGTGGACATTGTGCGCTTTGGGAGACATTAAGAATTCTTGAAGTCTGCTCGGTGGTGAAGGGGATTTATCTGCAGGTTGTTTTCGTCAGCTATGCTATGAAAGCAAGCGTCCTCTCGTGGTATTACGAATACTCGGAACAGAATCAACCGAGATTGCAGGAGTTTCTTGCGATATATGTCGTATAGGTCTCGCGTTTCCCGCAACTCGACCTGTATGTTGAATCTAAACTGGGTCCAGTTTTGTAAACTCAGCTGCAGGTCGTGTTCGCAATTTCACCGAGTGAGGATTCCATTCCAGATTTCACTTTACCATTGATCTCCATGCAGCGCCTCCCGGGATATTTTTATCTTCTTATTCCCTGTCGCTGGAACTATTTTTTGTCCGTTATATTTTTTTGGTGCTCAAATTCTTTCGCCCTATGGAAGATTTTTTTTGTGACTCAGCTGTTTTTGATCATTGCTTTCACTCTTTAATAGTTTAGTAGTGGTCTCAGAAAGAAATGTCTTTGGATGAGGGGAAGATTTTACCTTCTGGAGCTGTAAAAATTTGAATATATGCTTTAGAGTGCAAATTCAGCTGATTCGTGTGTAGTTCTTCCGATCGCTTTTGGGTTATGCTTTCTGATGATAATTTACTTCTGAGTCCGAATGAATGTGCATGTTACGGTTGTCTCGTCAATTTCACTCTGAAATGAACCAACTGCCGTGAGCACACTTGTGCTCATGTGTAGCATTTATTTTCCCTTGATTTATCGTACGAAATTTTTCTACGATAAAGATAAGTTCATTCAACTGGTTCTGTATACACAGTGTGCGCTCTCTCCATAATTCTCCCTATTCTATTACCTCCATAGACGGTTGATTTTCATAATCGAGTAGTTGTTAAACTGAAGTTTGACTAATTGATGTCTTGGTATTGCGTATAATACTTGTATGTTCTATTCGACTGTGTCGACGAGAGTATATCCAATATCCGAGCCTCTCTATGATATCCAAGTAGAACAAGTATTTCTAAAGCAAGCTTTGATCTTGTTTCAGTATTTTCCTGCACTTGTGGAATGTTTGCTTTCATTGAGTGACTTCTTTATACGTCAATCTCTAAAATGAAAGGGGCTTGGTTTTATTTTTTTGTTACATGTCCGTTCGTACTTTCAATGTGAGTAATTGTAATTTTCGTTACGGCCAATTTGTATTTCTTATATTACGCAGTTACTAAACCAAAAAATTTGAAACATTCTTATCTTTGTTCAACTCAATCGTTTATTAGCCAAAGTGATAAATTTGTGCATTGTGGACGTTGCAATCACTTGGAAAATTTAATTAGGTTCTCCGATTCTGTTACTAATTGCGCAAGATGATGCAGATATACCAACGTGTAAATTTGTTTACGAGTATGTGCGTGGAGAATGAGTGTCGTTTTACTTGGTGGGAAAGTTTGGCCAGGTTTGTGATCCTAGAACATACTTAATGGCACTGACTTGTCGAAACTGCCAGTGGGAGTGACCGTTAGGCATTGGAAAATTTTTATTCTGCTCTATCGCTGTCATATTGCAAACGTATCGCTTTCCGGATATGTACTCGTAGATCATGTATAGCGGCAGTTTGTGTGGACGGTTCTTACAATAGCCTCAGCAAACTTATGCTTTATAAGACATGTTTAGTGGCGCTTGTCGCTCGCTCCTGTATGACGCATACAGACTGGTTTTGTTTCATTTTATCTTTTGGAGAGAAAAATATTTACTACAGACAAGGTTGCGGATGCGATGTTCAGTTGAATAGAAAGGCCATTCGGTGTGCCTTAAGTTGCAGATCTGTTTTACTGCTAATTTGTTCGATTTAGTCAGGGCCGCTGCACAGTGCCGATGCATCATTGGGATCGTGTGGCGACACAGACTTGCGCAACTACATATCTGCGACACGCCCTCGACGCCCAGCTGATCAATGCTGATGCACCGGTCTCGCATTTGCATGGTCGGAGCGGGACACACATGGTCGGAGCGGTGACACACATGGTCGGAGCGGTGACACACATACACCGTGTGTGTGTGATCGCACACTTTGTGTCATCTCTCGTGCGCTTAAAAGAACAATTCGGTGCTCGCTCGCTGAACCTGATGTGCTCTATCAGCTGGTAAAAATTTCACCGCAAGACAACGTTGTTTGACTGGTTTTATGTGTTGCGAGAATTAGTTGGTGCGAAGAAATATTGTTAAGTTATTCATCATAATTTGCTTTAAAAAGCGATTTTCTAAGACCGCGTTAACCTCAAATAAAAATTTGTAGTACACCTACACTTGAGTTCTTGCTCCTGTGGATGAACAATGTTGTGCTTTACGTTGCCTGCTGCTCGCACGTTTGCCTGCCACTGCATTGTAGCAATGTTCACTTAGCGCTGGATGTGTCTTACTTCTCGTATCGCTCCCTCTGTAGTGAGTGGCTTACTTGCTCTTGATAACAAATGAGATGCTTACAAATGTCTGTTATCTCTTCAATATGAGTGGAGAAAATTGTATAAGATGAGGGATGAGATACATACAAGTGTCTGTTATCTCTTCAATACGAGTGGTGAAAATTGTATGAGATGAGGGTTCTCTGTGGAACCTAGCTTAAAAACGCATTGTTTCACTGGCGCTCAAGTTTTCAATCAGATTAGAATTAATAAGCTGCCGCAGCATCTCGCGGCCTATTGAGGAATGGAATTTTTGTGTAGGTGATTCAATTCAGGGTGGAGCCCTCCTACTGTAGACGCCCTGCACTCTCGTACGCCCATTATTGGCTGGCATAGAAATTCTATGTGCGTTCTGTTTTTTCCAGTGCAGGCTCCTTTTTCATCCATTTAAGTGCACTTTTGGACAACCTTAAGCTCGTGCTTTGTGTGAATCGTTTGAAATTTGACGTTTTAGTTGAAAACGGGACTTGAAGAATTTATTGCTTTAAGCCCGGCGTTCATGACAACGGAGGGGGAGAGCGCGGTATGTATTCAGTGTACAATACCAAGCTACGTTCCTCCTGTGACTTGGCACTGGCTGTTTTGGAGTGTTCCTTCATTACCAAACGTCGCTGGAGCGTGTGTGCTCTCTCAGTTCCAACTGCCGTACGGTCTAGTGGTTCATACTTACTCAAATATGCTGAAGCTGCACCACATGCACTTTGCCTGACATTGTAGGGTGATCAGGGAAACAATTTGGCAGCGGCAGCCGACGAGTGAGAACCCTTTTTTCTATAGGTAACCTGCGTTTCACGTAAAATACCTCTCTTCTTGTTCTTGTTTAAATTGTGGATTTTTTAATTCCCATTATTTTACGTTTCATGTATTCAATTTGTTCTGCTACTATAGTTAGTTTCCACAGGTTCTCGATGAAGTAGTGAGCGAATAGTGCCCACTTCAATGGGCTTTAAGTGAGCGTTATCATCCCTGCTCATACCCGGTGACTTGGGTGTAACGCCGCAAGTCTTGCCTTAAGAAGATGCGTGTGGGAGGTTCCAGACACTGGCTTCATATTGCTCTACCATGGAGGGAAAGTTCCTATTTTCACCTGCCTGAGAGGTGCCTACCTACATGTTCCATTGGAATTATTTCATGGTCGTTGAGACTATCCTTCGAGATGGCGTAAGCGAACAGAAAGTAATTCACAAGGTTTTAGGTGTGTGTGCTGTTGTAGGTCGGTATACATCGTGAATATCTGTTAACGTTTATTTAAGAATCTGATTTGTCGTTTTATGTCCCTTTTCGTTCAAGGAAGTCGTGTATCATTGAGCAACTGGCGTCAATTAAGGCGACAATTTTGGTGCCTGAGCACAAGGAATTTATGGCAGATAACGTCGCCTCTTATTCAGATATCAAAATAAATGTATGTGCAAGAGCTCCACCGCTTTCATTTTATTTAGATGCATTTTAGATTCTCAACTCAACACTTAATGTATGTTAGTTTGTCCTCACATTTATCTTATCTGTAAAATTTACGTTCATTCAGCACTCGCTTCCTAACACTTTTTTCTTTCTTTCTCCACATTACTTTTCAGTATGTGTTGGATATTATCCCCTGTTGCACGTATGATCTGTATTGACTGTGTGGCATTTGTAACACCTTGAACAGGCCGCACACACTCCCACCTATGCCTAAAGGTTGAGGTCATAGAGCATCAGACGTGCATTTGCTCAATTTGCAGCATTTTTCTTATGTGTCTTTTTCGTTCCTATGGTGAAAATTCAGAAAATATTGCGTTTATTTACTAATTTCAATCATTGATACCGCATGATCTTCCTATTGCTCTTTGTTTTGTGTGATTTCAAAGGCTTCCATTATTTTTCTCTAAAAGTAGATTATTTTGGTATGATGGCAAGTTTCGATTTTCTTGTTACATCGAATTTGAAGTGTTACTTTTTGAATATTGGCGTGACTTTTTTTACAAGCATCTAGTTGATTGCTACTAGGTTGTGCTTTATATACGGTTGCAGTAGTATATTTGATTAAGGTCATTTGTATTATTTTAGCGAAAGTTTTTGTTATACATTTGGTTGCACGGTGCAGAAATGTGCTCCACAGCAGTGTTGCATCACGTCGCATGGAGACCAAGTTTTGCAGTCGCGGTAATATCGTTTCCATACTTCCACCATTTCTTTCACGTCAGTTTCTGAGGCAAGGTGTGGACGTGTTTGGGGTAGATCATACGTGCTGCGTTATCGTTCTTCAATTTCTTGAATAAAATGAATGTTCTATTTACAGTTCAGATTAGACACCGCGTAGAGTAGTTTGAAATCTTGAAACGAATACGATCATTTATATTTTTAAATTTATAACAAAGTTGAAATATTTATAAACATAATTTAATTCAAACCTAAATTTTCAACTGCGATTGATGTATTTCATCTCGATAGAACGTATACTTCTTAGATGCCGCAATGTTATGATAAGGAAATGCTGTGGAGTGTCTCATGGCATCATTGTGGGTAGAGACGATGCGCTGTATGTGCGTCGCTTACGTCAAAACTCGTTCCCTGGAGTGCCTATGTAAGGAGTTGTGCGTAGGCAGCCAATCTTGCAAATCTCTTATTACTCGACTTGAATATAGAAAAGCAATTATATTCGCGCACCGGCAATTTCGTCGTTCAAGGTTGAATGAACGATTATCGTTTTACCGTCCTTAGTTTTTTGACATGTTGCTTTTCAGATTAATTGTGTGCGTTTTTTGACTTTTTGGTCTGTCAACTTTAATGTATTTAAAACGATGCATGTTTACCGCTCTGCATGTTTACCGCTCTGCATGTTTACCACTCTGCAAAACGATGCATGTTTACTCCTCTTTCTTCCACCGCACTTGGTTTGTTGCGTCACTGTTCAGAGACCTGACTTGACTGCTTGTAGTGCCTTTGGCTAATTCCCTTATCTAGCCTTCTCTTTTCCACCTCTGGAGATGCATGCAATTTCCAGCCTCAAATTGCTGTGCACAGCTTAGAAATCGTGCACTGTAAACATCCGTAATGGGTCCTGGTGGCATGCAACCCCGCTGGAATGGCCAAATATTGTTCTGCGGCTGATTGGGTGAAGATAACGTTGATGGCACTATTGTGTATTCATGAACCTGTCTTGAAACGGGTACTTATTCTGTGCAGTGCTCTTTCATATTGTCGGTGTAGAGTGCCGTAATTGCGGCCTCAAGCAGGATGTGCAACTCTACCACATGTACGCTTACTTCATAGGCGTTACTTATTTCTTCAAGTTTCATTGTTACTGGATTGCGGATACTTCTGTGGTTGTCAAAATATTTGTATAGGTGAACTTATTTTTTAATTACTCGTATTGATACTACGTCTTGGTCATACGGGGCCCTTGTAGCTCCAAAGCCTGTTGCGTGCACTTATAACGCATTCTATTATTTTTTTTTGTTGGCAGCTTCGAGCTTCGCCTCACTGATAGTACCTTTTTTATTTCATCACACCGAAATTGAATAGCATTCGAACTGTAGGTGCAAACTTGACTCGATCAATGCGTACAGCGTCACCTGATTCAATACTGCGTCTCACTTTCGCCTCGCACTTTGATTTTTTCGAAGCCTCTACTATGGTGCTGTCTCCATTATGTGTGCCGTCTGCATTATATGTGCCGTCTCCTCACGCTTGAAGCGAGGTAACCACCGCATTAAATTTGCGCGTGTAATCTTGTGGACCAAGCCTCTTTTAGCTCGTCTGATAGCGCTTTGAAAAAAATCTGTACGAGTTTGTTGGCGCTGTCTTTGTTGCTAGCGTTGCTTGAAATTGCTATGTACCATACTGAATCTCCCTCAATGATTATTATTTTAATAGTGAAGACATTGTAATTCAACTACTGATTCTTGTAGGAATTTTTTTTTATTAATTTAAAAATGTTTAGCAAGAGGCTCCGCTACCTAAATAATTATTTAAAAAAATCCAAAGTATTATCTAAGTTTGCCGTGAATTGTAATCCTAAATCGTAAAGCTGCTCCTTGTTTTGTGGGCCTTCAGTGATTTTTTCTATTTTTTTTTAATTTAACGTATGTTAACGGAGTAACCAATATCTCACCCGCGCGAGCGCTACGGTATGCGTTTGATTGTGTTATTATGCTATCCATTATTCCGATCTATTAAGTTATGACTGTGGAGTGCAATTTTACTTAGGAGATTTTTTTGATATAGAACTGGACAGAAGTTATTACCTCTGAATATTAGTTTCATTTACATGAGTTCATGTGCACGGGATTACCGAAAATTTTCTCTTGTATTTGAGTCGGTAAGACCGTAAGACTCGAGATGCAGGCTGAGGCGCTATTTCTCTAAGCGTCTACGCTGTGTATGCTAAGCGCTCTATGTGTCATGCAGTATAAGAGAGTAGTTCTCATTCTTCGACGGAATGTCAAAACTTGAGCGAAAGAAGTCAAGGAACTCTCCCCTTTTGTACTATAGTCGTTTCAAAACTCATCTCCATTGGGGAAAACTGTTTGCTACGCGTGATCCATTTTGTGCACTTTTTTTACTTATAACAGTTAATAATTCTATTTTCTAGTACTCCGTATCGTTCGTCCGTTATTTTTTAGGTATTCATTATTGCCATGCACAAAGCAATTTTAATTTTTTATTCATGTAGTTAACTCCATATGAATATGTAGGTATTTTTTTAGAATATCCTGGTGGACAACTTTATTTTGCTATGGTATGAATCCTCGTATGCCCTCAGAGAGTATGGCACATGCAATAGGGTTAGGTTAGTTTGGTTTGTCTATTGCATGCCATCCTAGGGGACATTGTTAGGTTTCCTCAGCTATGTATATATATATATATATATATACCTTCTGGACTCCAATCTTGCTTGCCCGTATTACTCCTTTCAATATTCACACTTACTTTGTTATCTCTTTTTTGTCGTTTCTTTCTCTCCGCTCTTCCCTTGCTGCATCTTGTGCAGGGGATCCTATGTACCCCTGCATTGATTGTGCATTGATTCTCTCTTCTATATAGTGTTTACGAAATGGTCCTTTTTTGTTATTTTTGGATCACCTTTCGTGTGGAGAGGGAATTTAGTAATCGAGTCTACAGTATTGATATTAAATTTTTCAGTGTTTGAAATGTGGGTTCGTATTCTAAAATTTTGCTAATTGAACGGTCTTTAAAGTGATGCTACAAAATGGCCTTCGCTCCTTAGCCTCATATTTTTTCAGAATAATTTAAAGGTTGCCTTACTTCACACGTTCTCTTCATATTCCTTAATAACCCGACTTACGTATCATCTATGATTTCAAACGATTTCATTCGCTCATTGAATTTCCTCTTACGGAAAACAGGTACTTGATCCTAATTTTGGTGTTGCAGGCACAGGGAGCGTGGAGAGCCGCAGCAGCACAGCCCGACTGAACGCAGGAGGAAGCGCTGTATCTCCCGCCCACTACAGCGCACCTCTGCAGCAGCAGCAGCAGAATGGAGGCCAGTTCACTTTCCCTGCAGCTGCTGTTCCTGGCCAGAGTGCTGCTGCCGCTGGTGGTCCTCAGGTGCTCATTTTAATGTCTTGTTTCATGTCAGTAAAGCAATATTTTCAGTGTAAATATTGAACATTGATCTACTTACAAAAGTAGTTATTAACAACTGACAGCTCTTTACTAGTTATTTCTATTTTTTGCCTTCAGGGGCTCTCTTTTATTTGTTTTCGTTCCAGTTACGAGGAGACTTCAAAAAGTGCGTGGAAAAAGCTTATGACTAAAAAATTTTTGGATAGATTCTAATGTCATTGCTCCTGAACGTTCATGTACCAACAAGTTATAAGATATTCAAACATGAACCCTTAAATGTAAGCAATAGCACATCGCTGCCAGTTGGAAGTCACGATGGGTCCCTAGATGGGTCCGTATAGGCTGTTGCGCCTACATCAGCACCAAACGAGGGCAGATCTTTCATTGAAATGTTGAAGAAGTGGGATGACGGCCCTTAAGCTTTTCCACTTTGAAGTGTGACCAGAGATAAACTTGGCTCAACAGTATGATTTCGAAGATGAAACTCAATCAAAGCAGCGGCTGCCCAAAGGTAGAAGTGTTCAAAGCAAATTCTGAACGTTCAAGAAGTGAAGTCATGGCCACTGTTTTCTGAGATGCATAGGGAGTTTTACCAATTGACTTATTGAAAAACAAGAAGATAATTTCATCTGCTTGTACTGAAGGCGTTTTGGGAAAACTGACCCAGAAAATCGCGGAAAATCACCCTGGAAAACTGCCTCAATGCGTCCTCTTCCATCACGAGAATGCACCTGCTGATGGTGCTTGGCAAACAAGAGCTGTGCTTAGTAAATTTTTTTGGGGAAATTATCAGACATCCACCTTACAGCCCTGATTTGGTGCTACTCAATTTCTTTTTGTTTCTGAAGTTGAAAAAATCTTTGAAAGGGTTATTTTCTATCAATTGAAGATGTAAATAGAACTGCTCTGACAGCTCGCATCACAAGACCTTCAGTTCTACACAGACGGATTTGACGGGTGGTATCAACGTTTGGAGAAATGGGCTGATCTTAATGAAGCATATGTTGAAAAATAAAGATCATAACTGAAGTAGTTTTTCGTACTCTCCTTTTTTCATTAACTTTTTTGAAGCATTCTCGTGCAACTCTTAATAAATGTCGAATGAGCTATAGTACGAGTATGTTTATTTTTCATGTACTCCAAGTACAAAGTGAAATTTAAGTTCGCTGTATTATCTTCTCTAACTTTTTCATTTTGGAGTGAAGGGGCATTGATGATTTATAATATTAATACGAGGACTGCAGATCCCAAAATCTCCACTTCAGTGTTCTAAATGACTTCAATTTGCAGTCTCGCAATTGTCGTATTAGTAAAATCCCTTAGAATGGAAGTGTGTATGCAAGTATGAGTATACGCTAAGGTATTATATAGCATTTTACGATTCTTGTTCAAGCTAAAATATTTTTATTGAGAAAGCACTTTGAAGTTGAGAAGTTAAAATTAATTTTTTTTGTAACTGTTGTGGGAAAAATTGAAATGGTCGATTCAAGAGGGCATGATTAACTCATAATAGCATGAATTACTCCTTGTAATTGAGCACCTGAAAATATGTACTAATTTCACATAAGTTTTAGTTTCGTATCCAAAAATGTAATTTAATCGAGTTGATTTCAGCGAAAATTATTTCTGTACTTCTTGTTATTTCTAGCTTGTACGTGTGGCATTTTGTCCTGAGTTTTGTTTTTAGATCTTTAAACACCATTTTCTTGAATGATTTTTTCTACAGTATCAAAATAATATTTCAAATGAGCGAAGAACTTGAGTATTTTTTCTATGCATTGAGCATCTGCGAGTTTTTTTTACCAAAGTAAACTCTTTATATTCCTGTTATTAATCTTGTGTTCATTTTCAGTTCGCACACTTACTGTGCAAGTCTCAAGGGTCCAACTCCCCTCACCACCAGCACCACCATCATCACCAGCAGCAGGGCCAGCAGAGCACTGGGCCTCTACACTCTCAGCAGCAGATCTCCGTAGAAGACCAGGGCATCGATGTGCAGTCGCCTGTGCGCTCCAGCAGCCCGGGATCTGGGTCTGGATCCTCCAGCACTGGGTCTACAGCCTCGACCAGCTGCTGTCGCAACTCGACTACGTCTCTGGATTCCGGCCGCGCCTCCGCCTCCACTCACCACCCGCATCATCAACACAGGTAACGAGAGTTCAGGGCTTACCTTGTAGTTAGTATTGGGTAAACCTCTGTTTTGAACTAGAGTTTTTATCGTGGAAAGATGGGGCCCTGAGGAGGCGTGGGCTACCACTTAGTCTCACGGAGGTACTTTAAAATTTTTAGATCCCTACAAGCTAAGAGAATTCAGAGAATATTTTTATATTGCTAGGTGATCGTAATATCCACGCAATTAGATGAATCTATCTACCAAAAATTGAAGTAAGAGCTTTTTTGAGTACCTAGATCTTGCTAAGTTGAGAATTGTTTGTTGATATGAAGACGTTTCTTTATTGCTCTGTGAATATAACGTATATGTTAACGGACAAATTTGTACGGCCAAAAACTGAATGAAGGTACCTTCTAACTACTATTGTAAATAGGTCCTGGCATTTGTGTGGTTGATGCAAAGTCCTCCGTTCACAGACTGAGTGGACAAAGTTACGACAGCGGCAGTGGCACAGGAGGCTGTCTACGCCACAGCTACCATTCTTCGAGCAGCAGCATTGGCTCTATCGAGTCTCCGTTGATGAACGTCAACGATCTTCTGAACAACGGAGTTAGGGTGAGTCATGCCAGCACAACGATTTATTTTTTTCAGTTTCCCTCAAACAAGTTCTTTTCATGAGGATGTGTTTGTTACGAAGCTGAGAATTTTTTTGTGGGTCAAGTTGTTTTAACTCCTGTCTAACGATTTATAATGGATGTTTTCTTCTTCGTGTAATGTCATCATTTTGAGGAAATTTTCTTGGATTCGGAAGATACTACCGAATAGGAGGTTTTGACGAAAGTTTTTTGTTACGCAATGCATCTGAAGTGCGACGATATTGTGCAATACACCTCTGTCATATCCGCGTGCCGCCCTTTAGGACTCTGACGTGCTGCGAGCTTGGCTGGTGGAGCTGCATCTGGAAGAGCACACGGACAAGTTCGTCACTGCAGGCTACGATATGCCCACTATCTCCAGGGTCACTCCTGAGGACCTCAACGCCATCGGCATCACAAAACCAGCTCACAGGAAGAAGCTCAAGGCTGAGATCAGCAGACTCAACATCAGGGATGGCCTGCCCGACTACATTCCAGTTAGTGCTTGACATTTATGTAGTTTGCACTTAATGAGTGGTGTATTCAGATTTTTTTGCCACAAGTTGCTGTACTAGACTAGAATAAAATTGGTAATAGTTAAAGCAGTGCTATCGTTAATTGGAGTAATAAAACATTTGAATTTTTAATTCACATCGCCTTCCAAGTAGATTATTTAGCCTGAGCGGAAGTTTGCTGAAGACTCACTCAAGGAAGTTGTGCACCTTTTTCCTCAAAAATTTCCCTGTTGTAAATTGAACTTCTAGAAAATGTTAACGTACTAACCTGAACATTTGAGCGTTTCAGTTATAGTTTTCTTCCATTTTAAATTTTGGCTCTACATGTTGTACGACCCACTTAGGGAAGCAGTTAGTTTAGTTTTGTTAAATTTTTGTGAACGTTTCTTTTCCATTTTTTCAAGTTTTGCTTCTCTGAAACCTTGTTCAAAAAATATATTAAAAAAATCTATTGTCTATTCTATAAAGTTAGTTATTGACCGAGTCTATAGAATGGCTCATGAGAAGTGATGAGAATCATGATTGCTATTTATGTGGCATCCACTTTCTGGATTTTGTTACACATGTTCTGCTTTTAAAAAGTCTCTGATTTGCTCACACCCTTGTGATATCTGTTCTCATTGATCTCTTCGTATTCTTCAGCAATCTCTGTGTTGCCGTTTGAATTTAGGATTTTCGTTTTACTGCAGGCCACGATGGAGGAGTGGCTGGCTGTTCTCAAGTTGTCGGAATACAACGCAACTCTGCAGCGACAAGGCTACCGCACTCCACTGCAGATGCTGCAAGTCATGTGGGAAGATCTAGAGGAGATGGGCATCACCAGGCTTGGCCATCAGAAGAAGGTTTGTGTGATGCCTTTGGTAGAAAAATTAATACCAATATGTTGACCTTTATTGTGGAAATGAATATTGCTCTTTCTAGCCATTAGTGAAAGGATTTTTGTGATGGTGGACGTTTGATTCAATGATTCGTAATACTATACGAAGGAAATTATCTACTTATGCATTCTGTGGTCAGACACGTTTTTTTGGTTCTCTCGTGTTTTATCACAAAACTTACCAAAGCCTGAACAAACAATCGAGCTTTAGCAGACTTAAGTCCACCTAGGTCGGTTGAGTTAACTTTTTCGTGGCCTCCTTCCTGAAATCAAGGAGGCAGTAATTAGCTTTGAGATACTATTTTAATTCACAGTGTTCATTCAAATAATTTATACGTTAGTTCGAATTGGTTGATTTAAAATCACTACATAACAAAGCGTATTAGCTTAAAATTAAAATTGTTCTAGCTTCCTGAAGAAAGCCGCGGGGAAAAAATTTACTACGGATTTAATGAGGCATTCTCAAATTATTACGGATCGTTAGAATTTTGTTGTGTGTTTCTTGCTTTTGAGCCAATGAAAGGCTCAGTTGGGTCGCTTCAAACCGTTGTATTTTGAGGCTGTCTCGACGTAAAGACGGTGTTATTTGGACTGAATTATACAGCATTTCATAGAAGGGATGACAGTGTTAATATCAGAAAGTTAGGACCTGTCATGCATTTAGCTACACCCCTGATGGGACCGCCGTGTGAATTGTTCGTCAGCCACTAGAAATACAAAAAGAAAATGCATTTGTACCTCGTACACACAAATCTGACCTCTCTCAGAATCTGGACAGCAAGTTCATCTGCTGTAGTCAGCACCGAAAGGTGCAGAAGTCAGCCATACGAGAGGCTATTTCTGTTTCCCACGTATGTGGTGAGGAAACGCAAGTAACCTTAGTGATGGGCATACAAGACGAATTTGAATTAAGTATTTACTGTAGGGCAATTTAATGGCTGTAACAATTTAACTTGTAATAAAACCTTAACGTTTTGATTGTTTGTGCAGGTGATGCTGGCTATCAAGCGGATCAAAGATATCAAGAGTGGGAAGAAATTTTCAGCGATTCAACCATCGCAAGGTCAGCTGCCCCCACAAGAAATCGTACTCATCAACCGAGCAGAAGGAGGTGCCGAGAGCGGCTACTCTCCTATCGGCGAGCTGAGGACTTTTTCCGGCCAGCCTTGCTATTCTCCACGAGGACCAGACTCCTACAGCCACCAGCGCTCTGGTAGCGGAGCTAGCACCAACAGCGGCGCTAACTACAACCTTAATAGCGCTCAGTTCAGCCCGTGTGTGTACCGCTCGTACAGTGTTGGGGCTACAAGCGCGCTGTCCCAGCAGCATCACGATGCAGTGAGTGCTGCGTCACCGCTCCACCGTCAGAATTCTCATCATGGAACTCACGGTGGCACGCATCAGTCACAGCTTGCTAGTCAATTTGTCTCTAGTAATGGCGGTCGCGCTCCTGCAGTTCAGTATCGACCTGACGTGGTAGCTGTACAAGTCAATCCTCAGGTTAGAAGAAGTAAGGATGGTATGTTCGAAGAACCAATCTACTCAACGTTCCATCCTGAAAATAATCGTCTTAGTCAGTATCAGCAGCAGTATGTGCCACTCCCTAATTCCACAAATCAGTTTTCATCTTTGCCTCCGAGACCTAATTTGCCGCCAATGATGAGTTCTTTCCCTCCACGGTCATTAGATGACGGCGACATCACGCCCACTAATGAGCTTGGGATGTACGAGGGAGGTGGTGGAACGTTACCGAGACAGAGAGCTTCAAACAACAAAGTCAGGCCAGTTGCCAAAGTTACGGCCAAGACTAGAGTTGACGTGCATCAAGAAATGTCTTACGACAATGGTCCGAGTCAGAGTTCTTCCATGATTGAGAAGAATGAACAACTCAATTCGGATCAGTTTAAGCAGGGTATGAGTGTAAATAATATCGATAAAGTCAATAATGTTTATAATATGATGCATTCGCACAGCACTAATAATACTCCTCAAAGCACTCCTAAGAAACTTCCACCCCCGCCGCCTAGGCGATCCAATTCTGTGAGTGAGGCGAATAAGCAAGATTCGCTGCAAGGTTGCTTTGCGAACAACGGTTCTAGTCAAGCGAAATCCAATCCCGAATGCCCTGTTAGTAGTAAAATAGGCTCCGGTTCATCTAACGCTGCAGGTCTGAATTCACGGGATGGATTTCTACGGCGAAGTTTCAACTACGGTTATATGGGAGTTAAGAACAACCTCCAGCCTGATATTTCATCTGATCTTCCTCCTCCCCCACCTGCACCTCATGATGTTGGTAATCACCAGTTCATTCATCATCATCCTAGCCACCGACGTTCCCAAGACCAAATGATGGTCGCCCCAGAACAACCCGCCAAGACAACGCCAGTCGCTTCTGACAATCAACTTTCTTCTACCTCTGCTCTGACGGATTTGTTGGTTAGTAATATACAATCGCCTGCAACGGCGGCTGCAAGTAGTCTCGCTGACTGCGAAGATTGCGTGGTTTCCAGGCCTCGGAGAAACGACTCCACCGTATCCAACTGCAGCCAGAAGGTAACTTTTCAATGAATATTGCACTGCTGAAGCTAGGCCTATCATTTACGAGAAAAGTTATACCAAATTTCATGAAGTCTGTCACTTTTTTTAATGTTTTAATTGTTTAATGTTTGTCTAACAGTCGACGTCGAGCACGGATTCGTCAGACAGTCTTCCGTTTGCCAACGACAACGCAGGGACGATCAAGCAACGCTACGCGGCTGCTCCGACAGGCGCGCCTGCTCATCCCTCAATACCTCCCCATATCCACCCCGGGGTTGCGTCACCTATACCTTCACCTTCAACCCTAAGAAGGGTTGGAAACCCGCACAGGACATCCATGCACAAAAACAGCCCTGCTCGTTCCACTGTCAACCCAAACGGGTAAGAATGCATTATTGCCATTTCACGTTTCTTTACTGTATCATTATCCTGATGCAAGAATCTTATTTACTTACGGTTGGTGAACTATACACTTGGTGTCACAATGAGCGTCGATTTTAAGGTTTTACTTTGATTGCATCGTTTTCTATTCCTACGCACTAGGGTACGATATTTTAAAATATATTTAAGGAATATTTTTTAGGTTGTTCTAATTTTTTTGCAAGTAATAAAAATAGTAGCTTTGCCGCACAGGCGTGAAGATGACTCAGGACTTACAACTGAGTTTGTCACTGAGAGTACTTGAGTGGAAGCATGCTTCGCTGATGAGCTGTAAGAATTCTGTTCTCCTATACGAATATTTTAGACGAAGCAACACTGATATGAAATAGTTTTCATAGTTTGTTGTGTTTCAGAATGCCCAGATTCTTTCTGCTTATGGGACTATCATAGAAAGTAATCTTAAAATCATTTTATTTCACTTGTATTCCAGCACTGGAAATATTGTCATCAAAATCCAAAACGTAAGCTGAAATAAAAATATAATTAACGCAAATGAATGGTTCCTTTACTTTAATTATATTTTCATTTTGAGATTTTGGACTCGTGTGTTATAATACTGATGGAGCGAAACATACTGAGTCAGGGAACATCGCTTCGACCTGTGTGGATCAACTCAGCATGAAAAAAAGAAAACAAATTCAAAAGATTGTTGCAACAGAAGTGCGCCGAGATGACCCCTTTACAGCAAAGCAAGGGAAAATGGAAAGAAAGACATACCATACTCAAAATGTAAATTCAAGGCTGATTTTCATATGAGTTGCCCTCCTAAGGCACCTTGCAGCCC
>VOMN01071697.1:0-42778 GCA_014899125.1 Orchestia grillus | reverse complement strand
GGGATACAGGGCACCTGAGGGATACAGGGCATCTGAGGGATGTTTTTGAAATGTTTTCGTCCGTTCCTGAGTGTAGAGTTAAACTTGGCTGTCAGAACGTGTTCAGAGAAACAATATATCACTGCATGCCCAAGTCCGCAAACCTCCTTAAATAGAGAACCACTTTTTTAATCTATCTTAAACAAAGAACGCGTTTGAAATATATTTCATTTGCTACTTTCGACAGGGTTGATGAGAGATGGCTGAAAAACACTTCTACCGAATCACGTGAGATTTTCTATTGATCATTTTTAGCACCACTAGAGGCCTTGTCAGTGTATTTGAATACCCATCGATCTTACAAAATAAATTTTTATTAATAGTTCATGATGAAGCTAGGAAGCAGTATTGCCTTCACCACGTTGCCTAAAGAGGTCATTCTACAAGCTTTATTGAGTACGTGCATCTTAAGGGATTAGTTGGCATTGTTTACTTGCGATTGAGATTTTAGGTGTTAAAGATTATAACGACTACCACTTTCATGGCAATACTTAAAAAATTGGATTAGAGGTCAGAGCTCAGTATCAGCTCAGCGGGCACAACCGTTGCTAGCACAAGAGTTCACCATTTCTATCAGCAGTTGGCTAATTTGTTCCGCAGACGTTTTCAGTTTTATCATGCTAATGTAATACATATATTATGCACGCAGGAAATTCAACAATCTACGTCGGATATTGATCGGTTTCTCAAAACAAGCCCACACGTCCGTCATCGGGTATTTCATTCTGAATTACTCTTATGACTCAGAACTTATACTGTGACAGGCAAAAATCCAACGACCACCAACGTAGACCATTGCGTACGCAGACCATAATGCGTACACCCCGCTATGCGGGTGGTAAAATAATGTACAGACCATTCATGCAGACCGTGACGTTGCAGGTCGTAATTCATTCAGACCATAACGCACACCGACAATATTTATTGTGAGTTCCGTGAACGTTTAGTCCATTATATCATCAAGCGAATAGGCCAATAACGTCCAGAGTAAAAGTTAGCTTCGCACCCGTACAAATTTCTTGGTCATTTTGAGCATCAATTATAATCTCGAGTTCAGAAGCCTCAAGTTGAAGCGGAGATCCCACGCCTCTACTTCCGTTATTTCGATGTCGCTTCGTTGTCCTTTAGCCAACCTGAAGTGGACTCAAAATCAGCAAAGGATACTAAGAAAAACTGCTTCACACTGAAATTCTGATGCTTTGACGCGGTGCTAGACTACCGTTGTAAACTATTGAATGCCTTAAACTCCACACTCATTCCCCTCTCTCTTTACTCAGGAAAACCTTCTCAGAACATATTGCAGTTGTGATGAATGCTGCACAAGTGTCAATAGTAAAAGCCGAACGGTGCTTACATCTGAAGCACTAGAGCAGCTCATGATTTTAGAATCAATGATGCTGAACATTCACGTGCATTGAATGATTAACACGAATGCAACTCTCTGAATGTAAACGAGACACAAGTTGAACTCTAAATAAAAAATCATTCGTGACTATTTTCTAATATTTCCTGTTTAGAGAAGAAGCAAAAATGAAGAAAGGAGACGTGACAACAGAAAGATTTTATCATACTTAGTAATCGAGTTCCTGACCCCCTAATTTTGAATTAACATTTCCTCCATCAAATAAAACAGACGAACGCATTCCGCAGCTGCAGTAGCTATTGAAGTACAGCAGGTTGTGTATCGTGAACAAGAATGCATCCACTGCTGTTCTCCCGTGTCGTAAATCAGGAATGGAAGCGACAGGAAACTGTCAGGTTTCTGTTTGGTGCGATCCTATCTTCCAGTCGGGAATTTCTTCCGTTGGTGAACTATGGGTTCAGGCGAGCCTTAAAGCGTGTAATTCTTCAGACACGAGACGTGCACGACCGCGTACGGCATTGTCGCACAGGAAGTGCGGAGTCTTGGGCGGTTTTGCCTAATGACCTGAAGGCAAGCGAGAACTGCAAGATGAGACTTTAAAGCAATTGCTTTCTCACAGGAGCTTTACTCCCGCCAGGCAGCTTATGAACGACACGCTAACGGTACGCGCACAACTATGTCGGGAAATTTTCCCATCAAATGAAGCGGAGAAGGATTCTGAAATCCTGATATGCCAGAATTCATTACCACCTGTTACGACTCCTTAGAGGGGGAGAATACTAGTGAAATATTAAAATGATCCTTCAATTACGGATGAAGAAATTGCATTCCTATCTGAGGGTAGCCAATGCTCAGTTTACAAGCGCAAATTTTGAACTTGATGCAAAAAAAATTCTTTTGGATATTGAATACCTTCAGTTATTCCTCAAATTCCAAGCAATGGTGTTAACTAAAGACAATGAAAAAGTAAGAAATTCAAACAGCATGAGGCCAGAAGCTGACCACCGAAAGTCGACCGAAAGCAATTCTCCATAGGGGGAATTTCCTCACGTTTATCAATTACTCGAGCAATGAAAAATGATTATCGATTACACAAAAAAAGGCGTTTGATCAAAACTGAACCAACTGATCAAAAATAATTTAGCATTCTTTCGTTCACGATAACGAATTTCAATTACTTAGTAGACGAATTCTTCTCTCGCGCAAGTGCATTTCTCAGTTGAACCGACCTTAAATTTCCGTACGGAAGATATCTGTGAGACCGACTAACTGTCCCTGTAACTTCGCACAATAGGAAGTGAATTTTCGAGTAATTATCCCTATAGTTAAATTCTATTGAGATGTCAGCCTGAGACCTCCAAACAATGAGCTCAGTATTTGGCGCAGGTTCCTCTTGACCCACAAATCGGCCTGGAAACTGTGCACAGATTCTCACGAGCGTCTTGGTGGTCCGGGGCAACGCCTAAGCTCTGCGCCACGTCTAACTCTGACCAAAACAGAGACACATGCAGCAATTCCTTCCAAGTATTCGAATCGTTGGTATCCTGAGTTTAAAAATTGTTCACGGGCACTATTCAACAACATGAAGTTTGATTTTTTACCAAAAACCAACTAAAGCATGTCATTCCTAATTGCATTACGCTTCAGAGTGAGTGAATCTCGCTGCATGTTTTCCTGACGGACCGAAGTCACACGCGTGTGGAGAGCACATCATTATTTTCGACTGCAAAGATAACATCGAGCCATCAGTCTCTATTCAAGTTTTCGAGTGCATGACCCACTTCCCCTTCCGGGATTGACGGGGCCTTTGAACTATTATTTCATGAATAAAATTGAAATTCCGGTCGGAAGTAAAATTTTCCTCCCTACTGAGACATTAAAGCGAATCTTCGATCAAAAATTGCGTCCCACTTACGTAAATTAAATTAAAGGAACTTTCAGAGCTAAATACGCACCCGGACTGATGCATGAAGCAAATGTGACTCATGATATTTGCGCTGTAAAAATGCAGCGATGGTTCACGCCCTTTGATCAAGAGGAAAATGGGCAGACACATCGCGGCCCCACATTACGCGCGGCATCAGTCGCACGACCCTCGGTACTTGGCTCATTTCACGCTCTAAGTACTCGAAGGTTACTGAACTTGACCCTCGATCTTATGTGCTTACTGATACAATGCATAGATATAACTTTTTTGCATAGTTTTGGCAAAAGTCTATCAGGGTTCCATTGCGCTGCCTTATAGGTACATATTTTGAAATAAATAATTTATTGATGATCGCAGTAAAAGTAATGCGTGAAGTGCCTTCGATGAGGGAATCTCTTAAACTGTGATGCAAATGTGCAGTATTTTGTACGAGACAGTACCCTTAGGTTTTCTCAATACTGTAAACACTCTCAAGCAAATTACGAATGAATTCTAGAGACAACAAGGCATTTGAAGAAATTTCAGGGAGCTAGCCGTTAATCATTGCTAACTTCGGTTATTTTTTATGATAGGCTAATTCTGAAAGTCCATGCCACAATTGCTCGGCGATTTGCGGTATTTAAGTCAAAATGACGTACATACATTGACTGCTAAGCATGCAGTTTTGAGTGAAAAAGCTACGAAAAGGAAAAAATTGAAAAAAACTAGCTAAAGAAATCCTACCGTTGATTTTTGAAGGATCGCAGTGAAGGTGCTACATATCGTAAGGATCTTTCAGCACCACATAAAAAGAAACTTTAGTTCAACGTTATGCAGGATCTGATAACCTTACATGGAAACTCGTGGCAATCGAAAGCCAAGCGGATTCAAGACTCCATTACCGCTGCGGCCAGGGAAGCACTTTGGCATCTCTAGCAAGCAGACACTCCAGCAACCGAGCAACAACGCGTGAAAACTCTCAGTTTATGTAAACAATAAAAGAGAGCAATGCGTTGCAAGCATTTTTGAGCATTTGCCACAGAACTGAAGCAGCGGACGCCATCGACCATGACGTCATCTCACGTGCTGGTAATGGAGCCTACGACAAGGGAGGTTCAACTTCGATAATTCATGCGCCGGCCTTCTAGTCAATAAACTTTATGTAGGGGCGACTCGCAGTGTCTTATATTCTCCCCGCCACAGCGGAGGCTAGAAACAAAATAAAACTTACGAGCGCAAGAAAAAGTCACCGTAAAGAATTGCCGGAGCGCGCAAGTCAAGGCAGCTCGATCAGCAGGCCAAGCCCAGCGCGATAGGTCACTTCTTTAGCACGAAACTTGGAGGAGAGTTCACTCGAAGGTCAAGGAAAGACACAGGAACCAACCTCTCATACATGGTGCATTGCTGACACACGTGGTGGTCCCCTTCCCTGAACTATTGAAGCTACGTGTACCACAGCATCGACCAGGTCAAATGGAAATGAAGCATTTCCGCAGTCGGGTCTTCCGCTTCTCGTAGAAATACTCTACGATTGTCTTCAGCACAGCTTGCCCACAGCAAGAAAAATTAGAACTGAGTATTGAAGCAGGAGATGTCCGTTGATCTCTTAGCTGATGACCAGCCGGTCGCGCAGCACACGCAACACCAGATCTTTCACTTACTGCCAGACAGCGTATTGCGACGGATAGCCTCTGCCAAAGTTATTCGGAAAACAGCTAATTTTTGAGCAGCGTTGCGTAGTCGCACGTACCTAATGAGAATTTGAATGTACTCGATATCACGTATCATGCTCTAATTACAGCCTCATCCAATACGTTGACTTGGATCGAGTGTCATGCGCGATGAAGAGTAAATTAATTAGGCGATCCTTGATCTTCTTTCACTCAAAAGCGATGCTCATTTAATGACCACTCTTGCAGCCTTGTCAGCCTGCAAATATGAGTCCTTCACAGCGAGGATTAAATCGTGAAATTCATGTTCATTCACGCTGGTTAATGCAAATGAGTGATGATACGATTGGGGCTACTTCCTTGGAGACGTCACTTTAATAAATATGGTGAGGTAAATAAATGTCTAGAAGTTATCACGGCATAGAACGTAGTCTGGAGAAACAATCGTTAACAACATTTTATATTGTCATAATTTATATGAAACCTACCGTTTAACACAACTAAACTGCAAATTACACGAGAAAATAATTTACCGATCGCACTGTTTTTCTAACAAAGCTTGATTTCCTCGTGAAACGATCGAGTTGAACAGACCTCTAGACTCAAAATTGCATTGACAGCGTTTCAACTGCATTCCACACTGAGCACACGTCTAGTACCTAATACTTAATAAAACGGAGTATAGAGACTCAGCTCCTCATTATCACGAGAGAAAAAAAGAGGAAAAAGACCCTTTCCGGGGCTGCTGAAATAAATCAAACCCGTTACGTCATAGAGGACGTAAGCTTGCCTACAAAGGCGCATGTTCGTAGATTCTTAGACAAGGGCAGACGCAACTTCGAGGACAATTTACCCTTGCATCTACACGCTGTCATTGTGCAAATAGTCTGACGTGTTGACGATACCTGAACTTGTGCTAAAGCCCCTCAAGGAAGCGATCAGCCCCGCATTAAAAGCCTCTTGTCTGACATAGTCCAGCGCCGAGACTCGAGAAACGCTACAGACTACTCAAGCGCGCCATAAAAATCAGTTTAACTGAGCTTTCTTGAGCTTTGTTGAGTGCAGACAATTTGTGCAAGACGAACACTCGTCATCGACCGACTGAAAGATGAGCAGAACTTAAAGTTCGGTTCAGGATATCACTGCAGGCAGCGGAGTACGTACTGTAGCATCCAGCTCAGCGACCCCTGGCTTACTGTAGCATCCAGCTCAGCGACCCCTGGCTTACTGTAGCGTCCAGCTCAGCGACCCCTGGCTTACTGTAGCGTCCAGCTGAGCAAGGCTAAGCACAGCACACCGAGGCCAGCGGTTAGGCGACCGCGTCAGCCTCTCGGTGCCCGGCCTTCGCTTGAAGTCGAGATAACGCCTCAGTTGGACGTACATGTCTCGCGCTTAGCGGCCTTGATCCTTTAAAGGGTAGACATCGGTTGCACTGGCATTAGGTCCTTACTGATCCGTGACTTACACAGCCAGTTTATATCTGAGCAAAAAGATGCATGCAGTGCAGTCGAGGGCCTTGTGATCCACAAAAAACGAGCAAAGGACACGCAGGAGTGCCGCCTGGAAGCGACCGCAGCTCGTGGGACTGTTCTAGAGCCATAATAACCATTGGTGCAAAGTGCCACAAATGGCGCCGACTGCTGGTCACGAAGACCAGATGCAGCAAACGGAAAGGTCATGTACCTGCAGTGCAGAATAACTACCATTAGTCTTTTCAGAGCAAGACCCATGAACTGCAAGGAAATGCCAAACAACACTCAAGGCCGTAAACTGGAGCAATTTTTATTTGGAACTGTAGTGGTCGCAGAAAATGTCCTTGAAATTAGGAAAACGATACTCCAAACAAAATACCCGGAATTCGTTGGAGTCATTTCTGTGTTTTTGTGAGTCGTCCAACGCATTCGTAGCAGGAGGGCAGATTAGCCTCTGACATCGACTGGTTTACGAGGGCTTGGTGAAGTCGTCTCTTGCACCTCAGTGAAGAACAAAAGAGTAGAGCTTGCTTCAATTCCGAGCAAAGATGTGGATTAAAATCAGCTGGCTGCATAGCAAGCATGTTTTTCTATACGGTGGCAGGGCGGAGTCGGTGGTCCGGTCCACTGCAAGATCAGGTTACCGACAACTCCATGCTTCGCTCACACGCTCTTTTCGTGATTCGCCCTACCAATACTCCACGATAAGACTGTAACAATCACGCGGCCGTAGTAAGCGAAATACAGGACCAGACTATACCAAATTATTAATCTAAAAAGCAGGACATGCCATGAACCTATACGTCGCTAGGCTCTGCTCTGTGAACCGTTGTTTCACCTTTAGTGTATAACTTCATTTCTATAGCTTTTTACAGAGCAGAGCAACAATTTGGAATCGAATCTTTCATCAGTCAATATTTTACGTTTCTATGCAATGCCAAACTTACATTAATCATTGTGGGCAATAAAATAGAACAAATTTTCAGACAGGCCCATCAGGCCTAGCCCGGATTTCGTATAACAACGTGGAATTTCTGTACATGCAATAATCAGTCATGAAGAAACGTCTCTACTTTAAAAATTTCCAACAAAGATGTTTCGAGTCATGGAAGAACGTGTCTTTGAATTCGCTGTACAAACTAAACGAGATGTAAAAAATATGACATTCTCCGTAAGTATTCAAAATGACCACATGTACACTTCACTGTACATTGGAGCTGATATATAATCAGTGAAATACCATCTACGTCATTGTGATCGCTCTCGCTCCTCATCGACCATTCAAAACTAAGCCGAAATATTTAAATAAACGAAGTTATCCTGCCGACTCATAGAAGGCAATTTTTACTAACAATTAACCAACATGTAAACGTATGCCAAACAATGACCATTTTAATCAAAATCAAATAAACTGTGGCTTTGAGCGAGGACCACGACCATCATCATCGATATATGTGAGAAAAAATTAAAACACCGCGTGGATTAGTAATAAATTTTTGGACTTGATCATCATCACATTTTCGTTCATTGATACCGACATTAAGCGCTGTTGTCACTCGGAAGCCCTATGAAATCGATATAATTGATATTCATCGATGCGACTCGACATGACTGAAGATAGATTTTCCTCTTCCCCCCTGTATGATCCATGCCCAGGCATCTGCCTCGCTAGATCACACTTTATTGACGACTAAAGTGGGTAGTTCTGAAAATAATTCTAAGGTACGAAAATTCTAAAATCCATTACGCGAATAGAATTGAGTATGATCGATCAATGTAGCGATGCCGTAGGGCTGTTTACGTTGTCAACGGTGCCCGACGTTGTTTGTTGCTCTACCTCGATGCAGCCTGCCTCTTCTCCTCATGTTTCTCACGACTTCACTGTGTCATGAACTCAGCCGAGTAGAAATGGTAAATTGACGCATTTTCCCTTCCCTACTTTCCCAGAAATATGCTATGCCCCAGGAGGACCTTTTGTCAATACTTGCCGCAACAATCTACCTTCGCTTTCCTTTCCTTGGGCCCACTGGCCGACCTGCCGACCTTCTTGTTCTTCCCTGCTTTTGCTCTCGACCTTTTTTGGGGGGAGGGAGGTACCGCTACTCAGAGCCTCTGCATCACCTCATCTCGCTCGACATCTAACTTTGAAATTCATCTGCATTTATGCGAGAAAGAGTTTAAACTTAACGTCAACAAATTGTCTAGCCAGGCTGAGCTTCAGAACTTGTGGTTTATGTGCAGTCTTGGGGGAACGATTCATCGCTTTCATCAGAGCGTTTAGTCTCATTGGAAATTATCGGGAGATATGACGTGCTGCAAGGTGTCAATTGTGAAGGAGTTTAAAAATTACATATGACAGTAGGATTAATTTTGGTGGGGAAAATCAATCAAAGATCAATTGTTGTCCATAAAATAGATCGTTAAGATACATCAAGTATTGTACAATGAAGAATGAATTTGGCCAAAACAACAGTGCAGCGTAAGCTACGTGAGCCCATGAGGTTCCTTAAACAAGAAATATGTTAGAGAACGGATGTAACAACGTGCGTTATAGAACTCTTGCTGAACTGTTAACGGTCAATACTTTTCCCAGCGAACCTAGTACGAGTAGCCACTAATTTAAATATTCACTAAATTTGTTATGTATTTCCAATAAATTTTGACGACTCTTGCAGGAACGCTATTCGGCAGCGGCCTTAGCTCCTGCCCTGGCCTTTGTCTCCGGATGTGAATGAAATTTCCAGTACATTGGCAGATGCGAACAAATTTGAGCGGCTATCAGCGCTGGAATCTGTGACAGCGGCTTCGTCAGTGCGAGGTGCCTGGGTCTCGTCGACTGTGTTGAGCACAGCAGGCCTACCTGTTCAATGGTCGGCAGCACGACTTTGTCCCTCAGTCCAAAACTAATCCATAATTGTTCAGATCTTGTTCGGGAGCAGAAGCCGCAGCAGATGATCGCCTTCGTCTCATTATAAATAATTAGCGGTAGTCTAATCGAAAACATACCGAATTAACTTCCGACGCTTAACGGTATCAGAGCACGCAACGTTTGACGTTTGTGTGGGTTCAGGGAATTTTGAAACGAATCGTTCGACGGAGCAAAATGTTCACCGTAAATTAAGGCTAATAATTACTTAAAACTGAATTACATATGGTAATCAAATTAGGACTTGAAACAGCAATCAATAATAAATTCTCACACATGATTTCGTGATAACCAGTAATTAACACAAATATCGGAAAAAGACTTCCGCGAGAAAAATTGGGAGACAGAAAATGAGAACATTTATATCAGAGAACATTTAGGCTCATAAGGAGCGGTATCTGCGCTAAATCTAAAACAAAAACAATTCAGAGCACGAAATTATCATAAGAACTGGTGGCATGAAATAAATTCAACAACAACGCATAATGACACTGAATTAAGAGTAACTGGTCAATTTATAGAATAAATTCCCCATTTAATTTAAAAATTAATCTAGATTTTGAACCCTTACTACCTAAAGTTTCACCTAAACGCGTTAATGCACATATGTATGATCAAATTTGTGAGCGTAGTATGAGAATCGCAGAATAGTTGGAGTGACTTCTACGCATGGGCATATGTGCCTACGTATACATATTAAGAGGCCTTATACTAAGGCTTAAAAAAAGCATCACGCGTACACAACATTGCAAAGAAATTTATGAGACTTGAAAGACTCGAAAAAATTGTCTTAATAAGCTTAACATAATATATACAATGGAACCATACTAAGACGTCCATTAATTCAAATTTTAACGCTCCCAAACAAGCGCTACGACCAAGACGAGCAAAAGCGACCGTGCTGGCACCTAGCGCGTTGCGCAGGAGGTGCTGCGGCGCGGGACTCTAAGGTGTGGGCAACCCAGCGCCGTGTGTTGAGTGAACCCAATGCGGGCGAGCTCTGAATTAGGGCACGCTAAACCAGCTGGGCGTGGCTCTTGGCTCCATAAAGAAAAAATGTTTTGGTCAGTATATTCACGGGAAACAGCACATACCTGAAATTTGAGTTTAAAGATAAATGGTACGAAAGAAATACATGGTAACCACTCTTCGAGCTCAGTACGACGTGGTCCGTGGTGGCCTTCAATAACGGTTGACGCTCAGTACAGTTCTAAAGCTCAGTCCATCCATGACCTGTGTCACTCATTTTTTACATCTCTTCTAAGAGAAAAGCTCAAACCTCACAAGGGAACTCATTGACGTACCGCTGCTTGGAACGAGTCGGAGGTGCATAGCTCGATTAAGTTATCGAGCGGTAGGTTATACGTGAAATTCTTGGATGGACCTTGATGCAAAGGTATAACTCACACGTCACTGTCATCAAAATTTTTTCGTAGTTTTCATTATTTATTGTTAACCCACTATTTGCCGTTGTCTGCGCTGCAGTGTAAAACTCAGAAAGTGTAGATGAATTGACCGTAGAATCATAAGAAAATAAGACGGTCAACATCACCTCTAGCGTTTTTTCTTAGCTCATATTCGCAAACATGTACCAGGAAACTATTCTAAATTAACTTTGCGGTTCTCTTATAAGCTACGCGATAACTAAATAAACTTTTCGCACCAGACTCTTTTACTTTGTTGTGTATTTTTTGGGGTTCTCCTACTACGAAGAGGCAGCAGTTATCAGTAGACCCACGAAATACTCAAATTTATTCCAGCATATGTATAATAATAATCAGCTTATCTTTCCCATAAAATCCAAATACTGGACAAAATCTATAGATCCATTCTTCCTCCAACATAATACAAATAGGAACTTGACCAAGCAAGATTCCAATCATTATTCTAATTGGATTGCGCCATCATCGAGACGAAAATAAAGAAGGCCCAAGTCCCCACAGTCGAGGCAGGCCGGTCGAGGATGATGAGGCAGTCCCAGGACGGCCAGGGGTCGGCCGCAGAGCAGCATCTGCGGTAACGGCTCTCTGATCACCCCCGTGATAACGGCCGGTCGTGAGCAATCATTAAGCAACCGTTCCTATCACCGCATGACGGAGTGGGGCTCGATCCAGGCACGCTCTTCTTCATACTTCACGCTTCCATTGGCTTCACTTCAATGCTGCGAGCCAGTTGTTCTCAGCTTCTTAGGCCTCTTGACATAAATATGTAGGTGAAACCAGCACGCGTCAAATCCATAACCTTATGCCACAGGCAATCGTGCAACACTTCCCACAACGACACCTGTTCTACACACACGTTTTCCGTATCCATAAGCTGCCAAGTAAAGGTACTTTAGATTAAAGAAATTCATTCAATAGTCAAGACGTTTGCATCTATAAAATGCCATGATGATCACGGTGATATACATCTTCCATTTATCTAATGGATTAATAAAGTAGCAGGTAATTTTCAGAATGGTGCAAATTTTGGTGTATTTCCTGATACTGTCGATCCGGTCGCAAGCTAAACTAAGTGAAAATCTAAAATTTCAAAAGCTTGAAGTTGGGTATTGATGTCAAATTTCGAAATTGGAAGAAAGAATATAGCACACAATTTTGATCAAATTTAATGGTAATTCGAAGTTAAAAATCATCGTAAGTAGTCGTCGTGAAGCTGTAGTTGAAGACTCCTGACTAAATTGTTATAAAACTGATCAAATCGTAGTTTAAAGTTCCCTTTCCGTATGAAATGTGATGCGAAGAGTTCGAAGAGCAAGGACCATTTAGTCCGGACTATAGAAAGCGGAGAATATATAGACCAAGTGTGTTCCCACAGAGAATACTTAGCGCATAAAAACTGTGAACTAAGAATCTAGTGGAAGAAAAGACAAACAAGAGATAGCGAAGGTGTGACAATTGAAAGAAGTAAGATGAGCACGAAAGATTAGAGTAGTACGGCCATATAAAGCTTAAGTCACCTAACACTGATACAATATCAAAACGTCTTCTAGCAACTATTTGTAAACAACAGTGTGCAACGCAAGCAAATAATGCACTGCGTGATTGCTCTAACATTCGAAGTTTTCTTCCAACAACGGAGGTCTACGATGCATCAGGTGGCAAGTATTTCAGCGCATTCCACAAGTCCGGCAAGTTTACTACGAGCTCAAAAGTGGAGACGACAGAACTTTATTGCATGGTAACAACCTGTCACTGGGACACTCTTCAACCACCCTCACAGAAACGGGTACTTGTGGCATGGCTAGGTTTCGAATCCAACTCCTTGCACATCTCAGTAAGAGCGACTGCTGGACTTGCTAAATGTAACTCAGGACATCCCTGGGAACGCTAAGTCGTGCAAGTCGTTCGCTAGGACAAGCACGCTCAATATATCCCTCCGACATCCTACTACAGGAAGCTAACTTGTACCAGGTATATACTCCCTACACTTCAACATCCTAGCACCGAAAGTCATCTAGGAAGGCACTCTGGGTGTATTTCTTCGATATCCTAGCACCGGAGGCTAACTAGGACAGGTACTAGTAAACTCCAATACCCTAGTACAGGAGGCTACCTAGCGAGGACAAATCAGTGTACTACAACGTCCTACCACAAGAAGGTAACTGGCAAGGCTCACTCACCCTTCTCTTTCAACATCGTAGCCTAAGAAGCTAACTGGTTGAAACGCGATCAGCATATTTTACCAAAGCAAGATTCCTCTCCCGAGGTGCATCAAAACCTCACTGGAGGTTGTCTCAGACGATCCCTGTCAGCGCCCCACCCTGAGCAGTGAGCGGTCAGCTGAGTCACGACTTAAGGTCGTCAAACGCAATTCGATACAAATTTTCTGAACGGTTCCGCGTCCTTCAAACTACACTGCTTTCCTCTAAACTTCATGTTTAAAAAAATATTGTAGAGCTGGAACAAAGTAACGTCATATTACAATCCGTCCGAATTGCCACCGGCGTGAAGGACTGTAAGGCTACGTCCAGATATCACAATGGTTCTGGACAAATGGAAACGGAGATTTCTCATGAGCGCAAGTGTGGATCAGCTTCGCTAAAATAGTACAGGAAACATTATTCGATTGAATACACATTGCAAAAGTGTACTGTCAGGCGAACATGATCTTATAATAATGTGATCAAAATTAGGATGAAACTTCAAACTAGATAATACCCAATACCAAAATTAGACTTCAAATTTGATCGATGGCGATTTTCATTTCAGTTTCGAACTTCGCAAGCGCTCGTGCACTCGTGTACGAGTACAACTGACAACATCGAGGGATTTCCCATGTCTAAGTAAGAATGAGGTTTTCCCAGCTGCCCCTCCATTAGGACTGACAATATCGATTTCTGGAGCTCACCTCGCATGTCAAGTGAGTGCATTTAGGAAGCTGGATTCTTGACTGTGCCCTCGAGGCAAGCTCTGGTACCAAGCTGACCACCGTACTATGTCGTCTTGGTGATCAGTGTGGGTGCAAGTACGCGGGCAAACGGCAAGCGGGCAAACGGCAAATACGCTTTGGCTCAGATAAACGAGCACATAAACTTTTCGTTGAACCGATTTCCTCTGGGATGTAGACTTGTTCTACACTATAATGCAGAACATGCTATTATTTTTCTTACGCAGAACATATAAGTCCTTTGTAGTGAATTAGAATGAGTAAATACAGTTACTGAAAAAGCAGTGCACTCGTCGCGGGAACAATTTCAAAGACAACACACTCCCAGGCAAAGACATCATACTCGTTTTTCCCAAACTTCATTTTCGAAATTTAGACGAATAATCCATCAAATCTGTGACCTAAGAACAGATTGAAATGAGGTAACTCTTCTTTGATTTTCCTCTTCAGGATGAACCGATCAATTACGAGTGCGCTTGTGCGTCCTCGTCATGACTCGAGGAGGAAAGTTGCGCCAAGAAATATAATAAAATACAGTAATTATGATACAGGTAGCTCTCGATACATGTCGTATTTGTTTCATACATGATTTGATTTGTTTTTAAAATTTTGATTCAAGGTATTCAAAACTTCTGCTTTTGAGTCAATAGCAAATATTTAGAATTCGTGGAACTAAAATTTTCAAACGGCACTCCAGTGTGGCCAGGGCATAGAGGCCCAAACATCTTCAAGATATTCAAGAAACCCTAATGAAACATGAGCAAAACAAGTACGCACTACCTTGACTCATGAGGATTTATATTTATGCGTAGATTTTCATATACCTGGATTAAATTCATAAATGGTTGGATTAGGCCAAATACTTTTACCTCCAGTGTTCTACAAAGCAGTGTATTTTCACTATTAATGGAACATTAAACGACAAACCAACATACACCGAGCAGAAATTTAGCGCACGACACAGAGGGGCGACGGCGCTCCACTCTACCTACCTCCAGGTTGCGGTATTTCAGGCCCTGCGAGCAGGCAATGACAAACACAAACGCAGTGTACAAAGGTAGGTTGCCACCGACCAGCTTGTGTCACTCAGAAAAGTCGAGTCATTCTTCAGAGCCGTGGAAAACCAAAAACTTTCAAGTTCCGCGTATTTTGAAACGAAATTCGAATCTTCTCAGCCCACTTCAACTCTGGAGTTGAGCACTCTCTTTAGTTTTCTATCGAAGGCAAGGGATAACTTTTCAGTTTTCACATTATTTCTTGAACAATATTCTCAATTTTTACTATAAATCCAACATTTTCCACACAAACGGGGAGAGCAAAGCGGGGTGTTCATAATAGGAATACAGAAGAGGGAAAAGCAAAGATTTTCAGATTTTTTTCTTCCGAGACCATGTAAAACATGGCGACAGAAACGCTTGCAGTACTTGTCTCAGCCTGTACTCCGTGATGCTTAGTAAATCACGCCTTCCACAATGAACAGAAATTGAGCTCGCATTCAGACCTATCAGTCAGCACGCTCGAAGTATAATTTTATGAACTCGCCCTCCAGGAGGACCAGGTTCTGTGTCGAGGATACTCTATATACGATAAAGAATCAAATTACTCGAGTCTTGAGTGGCGCCAAGTGTTCACCGGAGGCTGATCCGGGGGACAATTGCATGGAAAATGGCAATGAGACTGACTTGTTTACGGAAGGATTGATTGTATATTACATTCCAAGTTGTGAGATTAGCATACAAGCTCGTCTAGGGAGAGGCAAACATGACCCTATTCTGCATGTGCTTATATGCACGGACGATTCAATGGTGGTGAAAATGTTCAATTTTATTAAGGTGCAAGTAATGATAGGGAAATACCAACCTAACCACTACATCGTGCACAAAATTGTTGAAAACCACTAACGACCTTGAAATGGTTGTACAGTTGAAATTTTTGTATCTTTTTCAGGAAACAATACCTAAACAGTGAAATGCCTATGATACAATTGTATTTTTTTTCCTGTGTTCACTCCATATTTCGTAACACCGACAAAATAAGAAGGCTAAAATAGCAATAGCGTTCCCAAAACTAAAAAAGCAAATATCTCCTCCAACTTCGTAAGATTAAAATTCAATAGTTTCCACCATCGCCTGAGACACGAGATGCGAGAATAACTAGCGTTTCGAAGTCTTAAATTAAATGAAACCAGTTCCTCACAACCGCCTCTTTTGAATGCCTGCGAATTATCAGCGAATGCAGCACGAATGCTGAAAAGCGAACGCTGACTACTAAAAGCTGACAATAAAACAACTCGTTAACGTTCAATTTATGCGGTCATCATAGACGTCCAGGAATTGTTAGGGGCAAGTTCAATTCCAAAGCGAATTAGAGAGCGCAAGTTGCTGTTGATAAATAAAGGATTTAATTATATTTACGACCCTTAGTTGAAAAGAACGACTGACAAGTCAATATGTAATTTAAGCCTAACATAGATACAGCGGAAGAAAGATGATAGAAGAACAGGCTACCTGCGAATTGAGTTGATCATGAAGCGATACTATACCCTGACAACATCCCTACTGCACTCTACATTAACTAATTTTCCAAACGGTTCCAAACCTTAAATAAACTCAGGGTGCTCGCTTCGCACTGGGCTAAATACTTTCGAGCCACCATGAGAGATAGCTTCATTGTGCCATGCCACCATACTTATTTTGAATTAAAAACATTTAGAGTGTAACTAAAGCTTGACAGCAGAGAGCGTGTTGATATAGATCAGTACAAGCGCCGCTGGAGGAGCCGTTGGAGGACACAGATCACAAGAGGTCAGGTCACTGCACGAAGGTCACGAATGGAACGAATGGACGGTCACCTGAACTCATGTCACATTTATTACACTGTAGCCTGCAGGTTCCAAATCAGCTGCCCCACCTGAGCAAGGCTTCACCAGACCGCACCTGCGGCGAGCGACTGCCAGACAGGTGTGTCAGGCCTGGGTCGTCCTTAATTGACCCAACTTTATCTTTAGTAAAAGCCTGAGAGAAGAATCAATTCTATCGCTACGCTTCAAAATATGAGCTTTATTTTTTAATACATTTGAATTTAGCAAGTTATGAAGAACAAGCATGAATGAATTTTATATTACTGTACGTGTTTGATGAACTTTAAAACAACATTCATTTCAGAAAATGACATTAACGCCTTGTACTGATTGAATCATCCATAACGAATAAAACCTGACATGTAGAAAAGCTAGGTAATGATGTGAATATAAAGCTCACTGAAAATGAGGAACGAGTTACTTGTACAGCAGAAACTTAGTTTGCACGTAATTCAAGAATTTTTATTGAACGTGCAAATGAAGGGGTCAAATTTTGCTGTCGCTCCCAGTTCAGGCTTGAACTTCCACTTGAGGAGAATTGTCATAAGAGTAATGACGAATATTCTATTTCCAGTTGAAGAGCGTTGATACGTAATTTCACCATAAGGTGGTATGCCATTTAGTTTTTATTCTAATATCAAAAATAATCATATTTAGTTTGTGTTGTCTAGTACGATTCAAGTTTGTCTTAGATAGATTTTTAGTTTTCCACGGTATCAACTTGGCGTGTTACCTCAAGTTAGCAGAAGTTCCCTACTTCTGATGCAATGCCCTACTACCCACTACAATGTTTATATCACATTAAATGAGCATGAAACATAAATTTCCAACTTCTCCGTATATACCTGTCAAATTCAATTTACCGATCAAGAGCGCAGAACACTTGGGTTTTAAAGTCTGGGATAATTTTCTTCATCATTTATGTTCGTCTTTCTATATTCTCAAGTTTTATTCTGAAGTTTCTCCGCAATGATCGAAATAAGCGGTGCACTCTCGTCTGCCCGGGGCCTTCCTCTCATTTAAAGCTCACAAACTCGTCTCAGATTCTACCCCTCCCACCGAATTTTGCTGAATTGAAACGAGCTTAGCTTCTTAGAGAAACAGCTCTATTTTTATACAATGGCTTAGCTTTTCTGTCTGATCTGTGCAGCGGAACCTGTTCGTCAGCTACAGGTTGATTTAGGTCAAAGGAGGCCTATGCCGCCCGGCCTACCCGAGTGCTGCTGGTCAGGGAGGGTCAGTTTCAGTAGGCCTAACTGATGACTCGAGATTCCAGCCAAGAAAATTAAACCTTAAAACCAAGTTTACATGTTTCGAGAGACTCATCTTACCACAAATCTCGGGAAAAATGCATGGCGAATAGACGGTGTTTTTTTTGTTGGGCAGAGAGCTGGAGCAGTGCGGGACCGGGATGAGTAAACAATGAGCTCAATGGCTTCACCATTCACAATTCAGGTATTTATGTAATCTCGGGGCTTAGCAAACGATGTTGTTATACAGTCTGTATTTTAAACACTGTGAGAAAATTCTGAAAGAGATCTGCTTGAATTTTACAAGCGATGCATGAATGAATAGCGTCCATTGTTGCAACAGTGGCAGCTCGTACACTTACGAGATAAAAATTGAAATTCAGACGCAAGAGGCAGATATGAAAAAACGAGGGCGAAATAAATAAGGAAACAGGCTTTCGTAACATTAAACTGACGCAAACACTCATTGCAATCCTCAGTAATGTTGACTCTGAGGTATTATTTTTTATTATTTCCAACTTTTACCCACGCAGTCTCCTCTGGCCACCTCAGCAGAGAAACTCGGTCGAGTTACATCATTTTCAAGAAACGTTAATTCCACCCAGTGGTCCTCAATATTTGTATCATTTTTTACTTGCTTTTACAATATGGGCGTCGGAAAAAGTTTTATTTTCAGTTACAGGTTCACTGTAGATTTACATTTTTTCAGAGTTGAAAGCATGAAAATAACTCCGAAATCCCCGGTATCCCTCGAGGACTGTTAAGTCTCTAAGATACATTGGAAATCAATTAACAACAGAGCATCCCCCTGGGGCTAGGGGGAGAGGAGATGGGGAGTGAATCTGAGGTAGGCTGCTCTCGTGAGGCAATCATGTTCTCAAGCTGTCCTGACAACAATAACAAGGTGCCGCTAGTGAATCTTGTTATTTCAAATCGGTATTTAATACTCCGGTCAGCCAGAAGACTGAAATAACAATGACAGGGGTAACCTATCGAAACAAAAAAATATTAATGATAAGAGGAATGAAGGAAAGAGGCCGAATCAAAAGCACACAAAGAGGAGGTCACTTGCATGACACTCCTGCTTCCCACACTACAAAAAAAATAGAAAAGGAAAGTTCAGGCCTACCTAAGGACAGAACGAAATTCACAACAGCTTCCAGCAGCAGGCGTATCTGATCATTCGGTAAGAAGCTTGGGATCTCACTTGCTGTGTCGGCACTCAATTCCTGAAATACCTCGACGTGACCAGGTGCCATCTTCATACGCATGCCTTAATGAAGGCTTCACTGCTCCTTTTACCAAGTTTAGTACTCTCAATGTAATTACTTTTACACACGCTGTGCCTGTTTTGCAAAAATGCAGCCTACCCCAAATGGAAATATTGTCCCTCTGTTTTTCTTCGCTCCTCACCTCATGTAATATTTAAGTACCTCCACGAGTAAGCATGCATACTATGAAAAGACTTTAGTCAATTGGTAGATAGTAAAGGGTCAAGAAGATTATATTTCTTCCCAGGAACGCTAAGTCGGCAAGATACGCTCATGCACAATCCACTCCAGCACCACCTGCCTTGGGGGACGAGCGTAACCTTCTCGCTGAGAAAGCCTCCTAAATAATTATGAAATGGTTAAGCTTCTACCGTACTATTGAACGTTGTAAGGGAAATTTCAAGAAAGTTCAATTAGTTAGACGTGTGTTGCCATAAATAAATAGAACGTATACACAACATATAGGTAAATCGCTCCCGTAGATCGGCCCATTGTTCAGAGATAGTGTCACGGAAGGAAACAAGTCATAAAGCATGTTCACGACTTGAACCTATAGTTAACATTAGGTTGCAAACGCATTTCCTCTGACAAAATTACTTAATTAATTAATTAGCTACTCAACCCCAAAGTATATGGGATGACCCAAATAAACGGAAGCAGGCAACTATCTCCACTGGCACCGTTCATGCGGTCTATGACGGGAGAATGATGACCACGATTGTTTCGTCAAAATTTAGAAACTGCAGAACAAATCGACGATTGCCATAGGGAACGAAACGAAAGTGCATTAGTAGCTAATCGAAATTTAACTACAATGACAGCTAAATGCTTGCAAAAACGTCCGAATAGCAACAAGCTAGATTTAAATAAGCATGTTATTCATCACGTATGTATACTTCAGAGAAAGAGTACCGTCTTCCAGTAGAATCGGCATCACCACCCGAGTTTTAGGAGCGTTATGATCCATGCAGGCGCTTATGTTCTGCATTATGAACATTGAATTCATATATGAAAAATTTGTTTCCAAATACCTATTAATAATTATTTAGAAACTAGTTGTTAATTGGTCATTTATATAAAAAACAAAACTTAAATGTAAAGTATTATCCACTGAAATTAACGCAATTCCGCAGACGGAAAGACAAGTTGTCAAGGGTTACTGAAACCTAATTAAAAAGACGGTTAGCGTTAAGTCGTTCCTACTCTCCATGTAACGCAAGTTATTTCAGTGGAAAAATATAGAGGCTCTGTGTTATCAACAAATCATCTTTAACGAATGCTTCTTGTTACTATCGTTCTTTCTCGGTATTATCACCATCGTGTCTATAAAAACAGGGCAATATGCATGAACTGGTTACTTAACTAAGTGGTTCTTGATATGCACTCTGTTTAACATGGGATAAAATACTGCGTGCCTTCTTCTGACCCAACAATATATATCTATGCTGATGAGCCGTAAGATATTAAGACCGTCGCTCGGGCATAAAAAATAGAATCAACATTCACTGGACGGGACGTGCGTTGTGTACGCAGACACGCCTTTTCACTCGTTCTCGCGTCCTGGAGATGGAACGCCAGCTATTTTGGTCAGTTCGTTTCAAAAGCGTGCATTTGTGATGGCATCAGAGAAACCTGCGCACAAACTTGAGCTCACGTGAACAACCCTTCTTGTTAATGTGCACGCGCTACACGTCACGTCGATACCGAAATTGAACTTTATTATTATACGAGAAATACTAGTAAAAGTAGTTTCTATAGGCGGATAATAGACATTGAATGACCAAATAACTAATTCTTCTGATGAAAATAGTTTTAAATTTTAATAATGAAAGCAAAACCAACTTGAAATACAATTTGAAGTTATTTTTCTTCCAGGTCAAAAACTGTCTTCCTTTCAAAAAGTTTTGTGTTCGTGGCCCGCGTAAACGTAAAAACTAAAAAAAATTTGAACCATCGGAACCAAATAACTAGCATGAGCATATTGCTCCGTTGTGAATAGCCACACAAATCAAGTGATGCGTGAGAAAAACTTTAGGTGATGTACATATTGACCCATGTGCTGAGTGGCCCATGTGCATAGCGGCACATGTAACAGCATATGTATTAATGGCATCATTCTAAATGACATGTATATAGGGTGGTGCGAGGGCCTCTTGAGGACATGTCATTCTCAGTTCATAACACATTCGAATCATTTTTCATTTTATTTCAGACCCCTATTTCAATTAAGACGTCACCGACAGTGACGCGTCCACCACCTTTACTTGAGGTCTGCTGGTCCTCATGCGGTGCGCACAGGCAGCCTCCCGCCGCACTTCAGCGCCATGCACGAGCAGCGCTGCAGCGAGGGCGTGTTGGGCTAGGGCTCACCTGCACAGCGAGCGACAAATAAGTACATGATAACTACGCGGTGCATGATATCAGTACATACTCGTTCCACTCCTCGCTAGTACGTACTTACATCAGTACATGGATATGCTATGTAGTATCTACCGTGCAGGGTGTGAAGGATATTTCAGGAGATTTTTTAAAGGGTAATTATACCATGATATTGCGGCAAAAATGTGTATATTTAAATAACATTTGTACAAATATCCTTAATGATATTTCATCATCAAATTATTCAATGAAACTGCCTTTGGCTGCAGTGACTGTTTCTATGTTGCTGCGAAACCGTAGACAAGCTGAAATTAAGTAGTTGATTCAAACCACTCATTCGAACATCACCTGGACAACGGAGCCCTTCAGTGAGCTACAATACATGAGGATGTCGAATAGTCTCCCCTTTCAACAACGCTGCACACGTAATAGTCCATAAGACATAAACATGGCGAGTTTGAGGTCCACAACTTTAATGTGACGAGTTTGGGGCCACGAATTNATCTTGAAAATTCTCTGATAAAATTCTCTAATAACCATCTTGGGTCACTATGGTGGCTTTCCCAGAAGAGGCAGAGTCTTCTTGAAAGACTTATGGCCTTCCATTCGACGTTTTATCCATCCAGGGCTTAACAACCGTTTTTAAAACATCAGTGTATCTAGCATCGTTAACTCTAAGACTCTCTTGGAAAATGTATGGTGGCATGACACGACCTTCACTAAGAACTTTTGAAACCCTCGTAGAAGCCAGAAATTTGATGTGCATCACCCTGCGCTCATTTCTTGGGGTAAAATCTTGAAGCCGTGGGGAATTGTCCGAATAGTTGTGCGTTTGAAGCATGGTTTTCAAAATATTAAATAAATACTAAATTTCGCGCTAGTTTAGTTTCGTTTAGAAACATTGCACTTTTACTGAGATGTTTGCATCTCAAATGGCACGTGTATCACTGTCATGTGCCCCAGACCTTAACACAAATATTTTTAGTATTATTTCCATTCTACCTCAATGTAAAACACTCTCATAATTCGAAAATAACAATTTGAAAGCAATCCTCATTGCAAGAAGCACAATTTAACTCTCGTTAATTCATAATTCATTATCTTCCTTGCCCCCACTGACACTGTGAGAAGCACACAGCAGCACAGACGCCACATCGAGCAGTCAGCAAGAACCAATTTCAAAACCCATTGACGCACCGCACGCGCGCGTCGTCTTACAGATTCACTTTCCCAAAACTAGCAACTCGTCAAAAGATGAGCAGTAAACTCCCGCCGTTTGCTTGACCTTCTTTACCCGCACCGCGCTAATTTGTCCACCCACACACTAGAGCTCTGTCAGCCGTGCTTGACTTTCTGAAAAATTATTCACCTTGGCTTTTGTTTTTGGTCCAGGATAAAGAAGCTTTCTCCTCCTGAGGGCATGTTTCGCTACGCAGTACAAAACAACTCCTTTAAAGCTCCAGGTCAAATTTCACGCCTCCCGAGGAGCTTTTGTCATTGGTCTGAGAGGTGACCTGTGGAGTACCTGCCTGCCCATAAAAAAAGGTCACCATATTTCAGCGAGCGGAATATGGATTTGAGAAACAGGTTCAACATCAAAGTTATAGTCTTTTTACGAAAGGCAAGTAATACAGTTTCAGTTTTAGGTTTTCGTAAAACAGAATTATTCGAAAAGGTAATTACTAAATTTCATACGTCACAAAAGAATGAGAGAATGAGAAACGTAGTGAAACAAATTTCGTCTTGTCCAAAAGAAACAGAAAGTCATAATTTGAAAAAAAGTTTAGAGCAATCGCTCATCATTAGCCGCTACGAAAAGTGTGAGTCGTGAAGAATGATCTAA
The DNA here is from genome assembly GCA_014899125.1 of Orchestia grillus. Taxonomy (NCBI): domain Eukaryota; kingdom Metazoa; phylum Arthropoda; class Malacostraca; order Amphipoda; family Talitridae; genus Orchestia; species Orchestia grillus. Next base: position 19,410 of record VOMN01071697.1, on the reverse strand, counting down.
TTCCGTATTTATTATTGAAACATTTCGAAGTAAGGCAAGTCACACCATGTTCAGGTCCACTGGCTCCTCAAACTGTGTGCTGATAATGGACTGTGCTGAGGTGTCAGTTCACTAGGCAATGGGACGTTACCACAACTAGTTTTCCGATCATTCGATTTTTACTTCAAAACTATGTTTCCAAGTTAAATTTTTAATTTTTAAAGTGAGCTATAGTATCACAGGAAGTTGCAAAAAACTTTGGAACAAACAATCGAATAGATTCCGATAGAAAGCTCTCCACTCATGACGCTCTGGGATGAAGCTCACCCATGGCGTATGTCGCTGGATGAAGACGCAGCTGGGAGACTTCGTTCACGTCTCACATTTTTGTGGCACTTCACTTAATTGCTCAGTACGGGAGAAAAAGAACTACTGCAAGACTTTTTGGCCTCTTTTACTTAGATTACTCTGAGTAAATATTTCTAGACTTCGAATTCTTGAAAATTTAGAAATATTTCTAGAATTGGAGTTCAATAGTATTTAGAAAACGCAAGCATATGCGTGAGCTGAGTAAGCGATTAGAGATGGAAAAACAATAGTTTCAAGAAGAAAACGGAGCATTCTTATCTTTTCTTAGGCATAGTATGCATGAATATTGTAATAGAATCCAAACACGAAGAACGAACAATACGGACGGTGCGATATTGCCTCCACAAACGGCTTCTGACTAGATTTTCAAATAAATAATGAAGAGAATGTAAAAATAAATCAAAATGCTAGCAAATTGTGAGATTCCTATCTTCTAAACAGGTACTCATAAAATGAGAGCTGAAAAAATACAACTGAAGTAAATGGATATTTGCTCTACCATCAATTATTGGCCTTCGATTTTGGCATGCGTAGGACGGCAAGATTTACACATGAATTTCTCATTTACTAGATTTTCATAGGAAATACTTGAATATAGACACAGAATTCAGGAAGAATACCAATAGGAAAAATATTCTTTTATCAATCCTGCACTGATTTAGTCAATAGAAGAATCTTTTCATAAGTGCACACTCCAAAATTAATACAGTATAATAATACTCCAGGATTATACATGATTTTTTGCAGCCACATATTTACACACTGAGGGAATTAGATAGGAAATTCACAGGCCTAGATTTTCAGGAAAGTCTTCCTAATCAGCGAGATTATGTCTGAGGAGGCAGACCGTAGGAGTGATAGAAGAAATTGCATATTTCAAATGAGACTTGCCGTTATAATTGACGTTAAGGATGAGCTACTTTATTCAGTCAATTGAAATTCAATCGTGTATTCCGTATGATCAGATTAATTTTAGTGTAGAACGGGACCTGTGATGAACATGAAAGGAATTTCGAATGATTTTCAGTTTCGAAGGTTTTTTTGCCCTCACATAGGTTTTCTTGCTTTTGTCCTCATTCAATGCACCTCCGTAGGTGTCGGGAGGTGCCAAAGAACTGGGAAACCAGCCATACCAGGATAGCCGGTGAATGAATGATCGTAGAAGGGGAAAACGGTGGAGTTAAAAAAGACAATTATTGCTCATTGACTTAAAAAGCCAATGATAAATGAGATAGGCGTGATTAGAGTGGACACATAATATCTCGTAATTTGTTCTACGTAAAGGATTTTTTTTAAAGCCTCATCTCCTCCTATTACGTTGTGAATGCAGTTCCTGAACATACTGTAAAACAGATCCCGTGGTCGAAGCATGAGAGACGCGAGATAAGTCCACTGTAGCGTTAATCGATCCTAAGTAATGGCAAAAATTTAAAAGATGCAGGACTTTAGAGAACGAAGTTTTACCTTGATTGTTCAGGTGCATTAGCATTTCATGATAGTGCGCGTTAGGAACTTGAATTAAGTTTCCTCTTAAATATATCGTATGTTTTTTGTGTTTTTGTATTAGTGACACGGGAGGCTGCAGTCGGAGTGAAATTAATGGCAAGTCGCTTGTTGTTTACGTCCAGTGACATCAAATGACATACTTTTTTCACTATCGTGCGAAAATGATCAGGTTTCGTATTTCACTTTATGTCTATAACGGAGGACGGATTTTGCAATGAATTTTAGCCAACGTTGGAGGTAGACAAATCACTGCCGAGAGGGAACGAAACACCAGTTAATCAGATGAAACTGGAATTCTGTGAGCGCATATCTGAGGCTACTGGAAAATATTTTTTCAACTCGTTAGTCCACTCTACCACTAGAGAACAAGCTTACTTCGGCTTATTTCGCTGTTTGTAGATGATACTAACATCGTATTCTCGAAAAGTTCTTGAACAGTGACGATGCACTTATGAGAAAAACGCATTTTGAAGAATGAAACAAAAATGGATATATTATGCTATAGGATGTTTCATGAAAAATACCAAATTTTAATTGGGCGAAACTTTTATGCGCCTAGGCTTGAGAACATTCCTTTTCCATGTTTGTTATCATTTTAGCCAAACGATTGCTATTAAGCATGTTTCTTCATAATACTCGCGATCATGGCATCATCCAAAAGTTTACAGTTTGTTACAAATCTGATAACATTCTAGTCAACTTGACCACATCCATGGAATTTCACCATTGGGTTGGTATACATGATCCAGTTACAAACAAACGTGACAGGCAGGAAATCCAATTCCTCCTGTAAAGAACCATTTTCAAAACAGCAAAGTGCGTAGTTTATTGCAGCGTTGCAAATCTGAGAAGTTTCAACATTCGCTAAGACTGGAAAGCTTCAAACGTTACCACGGTTATACACGTAATGTTTCCTCAGTAGCTTACAACCGTTTAATTCTCAAAGCGCCTTCAGTGCTTTATTCACATTTAACACAATATGGCAGAAATATTGTGACCCTAAAATAAAAATGCAATGGATCTCGACTTTCTGTCCTGTGAAGATTTCTTTGCTGAAAATGTAACGATTGACTTCATGGCTCATGCAGTGCCAAGCTGCAAGCACATGTTTACTACACTTCTATTGCTGAAATAAAGTCTTATGTAGGCCAAATTCATTAAGTTCATTTTCGAAACGAACAATACTTTAGTACTAGTCCTTTTGATGTACAAGATAAAATTTAATTAATTCGTAAAATAGGGCATCCAGTTCTCAGCAGTAAAAAGGTAATGTTTACAATGCGGTGGGGCTTAGGCTTCATTCCTAAATACGTTTTGTAACCAAAGAGGCATAAGATCTCTAGAAAAGCACAAAAACTGTTTCTAATAGTTTTGCAGGTAACTGTTTTCTATCGCCAACAGTTTTCCGTTTTCTATCACCTGTTAGGCTCGGCCATTCGCTCCGCCCTTAAAGAAAATAAAAAAGGCCATACGCTTCTGACACTCCCATAAGGTACATTATACCGTTAAATATGAATAAAACACGGTACGTCCATGTAAGAAAGTAAAAAACGTGCATTCAACTAATAAAAGTTTTCTAGTGACATGAACGTTTATGAAATTCTTTCTTTAGATTGAAGATACTAAATTTTTCACGAAAACGTAAGGGAGAACACATATGTTAGTCCTCTGCAATCTTCTAAGGTAATGTACTTAATACAAACAAGAAAATGTTCTCTCATGATCCGAGTAGCTGCATACAGGCGTATGTTTGGAATTTATGCTTAGAAAATAATTTTTTTATGTAAATAAGATTTTATATTTTTTAATGAGAGTGAAAAAAGGCTTCAGACATAACAGAAAATACAGGAAAACCCCACACCACATATCAGGATGGAACTGGCTAATTGCGATGATTAAAATATACAATTTAAAATCACGAATTTGTTTAGTTGTTTACCATCTGTCGTGATGTTATTTTGGCGAAATACCAAAGCAGAATATCCAATCTCTGTTTTCTGGCGGCAGATATTACAGATGACACAGCTTGACTTCAGATTATTGATCACATTCCACAGCGTAGAAAGTAATGGTAATTTGAAAGTCTGAAAGTCGAAAATTCCCGTTTAACAAATACTCTTCACCCTTAAACATAGAAAATCCTATTCCACAAATTATATATATATATCAGGGTTTTCATTGTTTCGAATGCACATTTCGTTATTGTGCACTCAAATACAATTATTATACGAGTATAAATTTTCGTTTTTGGTTTGAAAAAATTAAGAGTATGAATAGTTGATCGTTTCAATGTATAAATGAAATTTGTATATAGTTTTGATGACGTAATGTCACAAGGTTCACTCTACATATAACATGATCGCGATGGTGTATCATGCAGACAAGAGTCTTGCCCTCCTCAATAGTCTAAAAGGCTGAATAACGGCGATGCTGTACGAGGAATTTCTATAGCTATTTATAAATAATAAATGGTGTAGCAGTATATTGATCCGTAAACAAGCTAGTTCAATTACGTGGGGTAAACATTCGAGGAAGTTTAAAAATTTTCCTCGATCATTCTATGACCTTTTCTAGTTTTCTCATTTTCGTAAAATATAATAATTTAGAAACGTCGGCTTCCAAAGATTGCGTCTGGAGTATCAAATTTTTATACGTGTTTTGGAAACCGCAACTGTAGTTGCATAATCTTCAAATATTCTTTTGAATTGATTTGAAATTGAAAAATCATTTTTAAAAATGCCATAGTAGGCACGATGCTTGTTGCAGTGATCAGAGAAAACACGCAAATTTTATACTCAGAGATGTAATATTTATGATTATGAAAATAACAGTAACTTGAGTGAACGACAGCGGAATCTAAGAAATACATGTTAGAAGAAAATCTATTTTTACTAAAGACACACTCCTCATTTCAGAACTTAGACTCTGCAAAACTTCTTCGTTTATGAGGAATTCTTCCAGAGCTCAAGTTAGTTATTGTTCTTTAAACCTAACTCACTTTTACTCGAATTACATCTTAGTATAAGTTTATGTTTAAAAAATTAAACCTCAACACAACACTTAGACTGCGTCCTGCGTCATATATAGTATGTGCCATCATCTAATGTAACCTAACGTAACCAAAGCTTATGAATTTAAGTTTTCATAAAATTTGTGTTCATGACTCGAATATGCTGGTTTTGATTAAAAGAAAAATCAACATAACTAAATTTGTGAAAACAAAATTTTTTTTTTAAATTCATAACGGAGATTTTTGTCAACATGAAATTTTTCCTGTACGGAGAATCGCAGTTCAAGTGTTAAGAAACTATCAATTTTGTTTTCGTACCATAAGTGCAAGAGAAACTCGGTAATTGAAAGATGAGTCGTCGGAATGACAAATGTTTCAAAGATATACATACGTAGTTGAAACTCAAATGATAGTAATTAAGTTCGATTAATCGTAAGTCATATTCAAATATTTCAATTATGATACTTCGCAGCGCAATTTGCATGCACCAATGAAAGGTTGCCGAGCCCAAGCCAAATCTTTTGACTTGTTCATAGGTCGAGTTCACCGTAGGAAAACCTCTGAAAGAGCCAGATATCTGTAAAAGCCTCCGTATCTATCACTAACTACTCAGAACAGTTTTTCCTCTCTGATTCTCCAGTAACTCTGAAGTCATTTCAATGCTGCAGCAGGACGTGCAAAAAACACGCCCTCTTTATGTCGACCAGCTCCCCGCACAACCTGTAACTTGTCCTTGGCTGGCGAGTTGCTATAGTCCGCCGGGCAAGGAGCACTTCAAAGGTTAAAGAAGCAAAACGTAGACAGTTAATTGTTCTTGGCTAAATTCATATATGGTCTAAGATAATGCTATTATTCATCTATTTATAAGTTCAAAAACAATTTCACTGATATACTTCACCTTCAGGTGTGAGCTCTAATAGATCACGGTAACAGATTTAACCCCTACTTAAAAAAATGTGTGCTTCTTAAAGCTGAAGTGAATCACTCTCTGGGCAGAGAAGACTGGCCATTTTTCTAAAGGGCAAAATTCAGGGGCGATTTAAACCTTCAGAGGGTCTGGCAAGGTTGTCCAAGGTCTACATGCAGCTGCCCAAGGATGCTGGGGAATTAAACCAATTCTGCCCAGTCGCACGCTGGAGTGGTGAGCTATTTTATTGTACAAGTGAACTCATGAAACAACACTTTTTACTGTCGAAACTGCGTAGTGAAGAACTTTTTGAACAAATATAGCTGCAAATAGATTTAAATTCATATTTCACGGATAATTTCTACAATAAGATTGATGAATGAAAGAGTCTGAAAAGCATTTAGAGACTCCTAGAAACAGCAGATCATGATTACGTTGATTGGCATAGCAACAAAAGCATCGGCAACTCACGTTTGCTCAAAATTACTGGATGTTATTGCAAATAACTGCGGGAATAATTTAAAATTTGAAATCTTACGATTGATATCAGAGACACCAAGATCTTATCTTTCAGAAGTAAATTCACGCCAAGCAAAATCTCAAGCCTTAGCGAGCCTTATAATATGACTTCGTAGGTAGTTTTGCACAGAGGCAGAAACAATTTTTACTTAATTTCAACTATACGCTACTTTAGACTAAACTTCTTGTAACAACGAATTGTGCAAGCAGCGTTTGAGAAAAATTGTTGTTCGATGTACACTTGAAGACTTACCGAGTTATGAAATCGACTTTTTGAGCAAATGTTAGATGCTTTAAAGGTGTCGGAGCTTGGAGAATGGAACTGTTACTGCAACATTCAAGGCACAACCACTATTCAATACTATTGCGTGAGTTAAAGCATATCCCCAGGAAGATTGTTGTGTTGATACCAGGAGGTGGCATATCAATGGGTGAAGGATTGAACGGCAGAGTAGGCACAAAAATACAAATTCACTTGGGCTGATGGTCGACTGCACGTCCCCCAAGAAGAGAAAAAAGAATTAGACCACCGAAGAAATAGAAGAACACCGAGAAAACCAAAAATAAATCCACAGCAGTTTTTTGTAACAATTGCTGCTGCTACTGCGTCGGGTAGCTAAGATTACCACTTTAGTGCGCCAATTCCTCACCGCTCAGCAATTCCGAGTGGACGTCTCAGTAGTGAGTGCCGTATGGGGATGGGGAGGTAACCTCGAATAAAATTGCCACTCAAATAAACAAAAAATGAACTCCTACTGAAAAAAGCATGCGAACAAACATGAAAAAGATACGAATAAAAGTGAATGCACTCGAGTAAGATTTCGGTGAAGTGAATTTACGATGATACACAGTGAGATGAGGAAGGGGCTCACCCGCCCTCGATACTATCTGAAGGTAACGAAAATTTCTATTTCGCAAGTATTGATACAGAAATTGTCATAGGTATTCAGTCGTAAGTTGCCCATTATAATGCTCATTTGCGTTCTCAAGTTCCTCTCATTTTACCTAAAATGTTTGTAAAACACATGTTATTACTCTTATTTAAAACTTCAAGACGAATGGGAAAAAATTGATATCGATTATAAGCGGATCTGATTTCATTGTTACGGTTTCATCGACACCACAACAAGCATTGCATCAGGCACTGTAGTTTGAGCAGCGCTTTCTGGTTCTTACCAAAAGTATGACGTGCAATTATTAACCGACAGTTGAGTTGAACTATTTCAAAATTTTCTTAGGTCCGAGTCTTGAAGTATGATGTGTGAACTCATTGCAAAATACCATAATGAAAAACAAATAATTTGTTGAATTTGTCTTCCCGTCATACGATTGCATTCCGGGTTCTGAAAATCTTCGTTTTGGCTGTGCAACTGACAGGAAGCAAAGCACCTGGCAAACTAAGCTCATGCTGATTATGGTGCTACTGTTCCGGCAAGGCAATGTTTTTAGTTGGGTAACATACCTATTTTATAACCTTGCACTACATATCTTTAGCAGTATTGTTTCCTCACATACTCATATTTCTATTGCCAATTCTTGACATTTTAGTTTCTCAGTAAAATCGAAAGAGAACACCGCTGAATTCGATAACGCAATTCACTTATCAATATCGGGCCAATATTAGGCCACTGAATAAAGGCCGCGTAACAGAGGCTTGAGGTCGACATCCTGACCCGAAGTGCAAGCCTCAGCGCCTCATTGAGCGCCTCTGAATAATAGAAGTGATATTGAACAGGCGCGCGGTGCTGCACAGCAAGATTCTTTGACCTATGCCTCCACATTGTGGCTCGCTCTCTTTCTTTGCAGCCAAGCCTCCCCATCGACCTGTGCAGGAACAGTGGACCTCAGTTTGCTACGCGAAATTACCTCATTTCGATGACCACAACCACGGGAGACGCTCTCAGAGGAGTTCAAGTAGCAGCACTCGTCGGTCCCATGCTCTCCCAATGACCACTCACACCGCCCGTCCTACTGAATCACATATATCGCTCGGTGCTTGGGTGTGCGCTTTGAAGCAGCTGCTGCTCATCTTGTTACTGTGTACTACATAAACACAGGTAACGCTTCTAATTGGAACGAGTTAGAGGCGCTCAATGAAGCTGCTTGTTCCACTTAAAAGCAAACGGGTTTATCATTCAGAATTATCATTTTTTTTAAATCAATTGAAAGTTAATTTTTAATCCGAGATTTATTTAGCAGACATTTCGATTTAAATCCTTAGTATAAAAATTTGTGTTTCAATTAGACATAATAATTGAAATTGCCCAATTAGAAGTTTCACCAGTACATAGCACTACGCGGTTAATTTTGTTATTCTGTGCCATTACCAACGAGGGAATTACTTTGAGCCAGAGAGCAAGGAAACGTGATCCCGAAAAGTCCAGTCTAACGTAGATCAGGTCATCTGTATACTCATTACACTAACTGTCCTTGGTGAAATAATATTCGTAATAAATATAATCAATAGTTTCACAAATATTTCTAAAAATTTTGTAATGGTTCTTAAGAGCCTTCACAAATTATGGATCTAACTTTAACATTTCTATAGCTGTTATAATTTCTTCCCAATACTGACGGAAGCTTATCTAATTTGATACATTAATATAACATAAGTAAAGAACACTTACTCCCGTCTCCTATCGTTATGGTCAAGTTAGTTGTTTTACTGCATAGTTTTCCCGTAAGTTAATTATCAGTACAAATTTCCGTTGATTTTCTTTCAAACTGATGATCGATTGCTCGAAACTTACAAATTTGTCCTCATATTTTTGAACAAATAAATATTCTGCCTAATGTGGTCAATTTTCTTGTTTTTCCTGGTGCACAAACATACACGGCATTGATAAAATGTAACAAATTCTAAGGACTGTTCATCAATGTTATTACGTTTTTAATAATTTTTAAAAAATAAACCGACACAACAGGACTTTTATATCATGGTATTGAATTTACAAAATGAAATTTATGCTCAAAATTTGAATGCATCCTTACGAGCAAAAATCTGAATCCTTCAGCTTAACCCTGCACCAACACGTCGAACTTTTCTCATACTCACTCTGCATGTTAGAGTTTTGAATCGAACAAAAATATAATTCTCCCTCAAGAACTTAAGAATATACGATGTGCAAGAGTGTCGTGGTACATCAACATCATTGCAAAAAGATTATTTAAAAGAGTTCACCCAGTTACAAATTCCCACGGCGTTATCAAGGAGTATAAAAAGTACCGTAGACGTGGGCTGGCCACTGAGGGTGGGTACGTGCGCTTAACTCGATAATCGAGTGGCGGGATAACTGCGCTGCCCAGGTCGGCCGGTGCGCGCTGGAACATCAATAGGCCTGAACACTTCCGCCCCCAGGTATTACGCGATAGCTTACTTTCTCTCATCGAAGCCAAACTCGCAGTAAACAGAAATAGAAATTTTATCAGCCATTATCTATAAATATATATATTTTTCTCAGGATCTGATTGAGAAAAGGGCATCGGAATGCCCCTGAAATTTGCCTTGATCACACTACTAGAATATACAATTGCTACACAACACAACGACTGCCAACCCTTGTGTACTTCCCGAAGGGGAAAATTAGAAGTTCACATTTGAAAACTTTTAGAATTTGTTTTCTCACTCATGAGAACGGACAAAATTTGTCACGTGAATTAACATTGCTCAGCATAACATATAAATTATTGACACTATTAGAAGTAAAATAAAATGCACCACCCATTCTACTTCGGGAGACGAACTCTCGGCAAAGCAGGCCCAAAACAGCAGTTGAGAGTGATGGCCTGGCGCTGTCTGTCTTATGAAAAGGGAGACGTCTGAGTGCGAATTAAACTTTAGAATTAACAGTAGTGCAAACGGGAAAAATTCGTGCTTCAAAACATTAAAACCCAACGTGAATGATATAGTATAGTTTACACGTCGTTTGAATAATGCTGTCATTCAGACATGATCAATCAATTTTATCATTGCATTGTGCAGAATTTCTGAGCATTTATTCAGAATGCAGTACCTTGTAACAACAGATGTTAAGCTGACAGAAAAGGCTATAAACCAGATACACATTACATCACTCAGGCGCACCATTCCGGCTACTAAAGGGACACCGAACATTATGAGACAGCTTTTTAATTTCAATGAGACATTCCTAGTACTCAAAATGAGTGCATGAAATCGTTTTAACACATTGCCTCGAAGCCTAGAACCGCCGACCCCAAACACGGCGAGTCCCACACCCTCGTACAGGCAAGGCCCAGACAGCAGCGCGCCGCACAGCCTCGCATCGTCCACTCAACGCGGTCGGGGGCAGCGATGTCGCACCGCGGAGTTGCTGTTCTGTCAGCAGTTGGATGTGTTATCAGAACGCCAGTACTACCGGTACAAATTTTTAATGAATGCGCTCAATAGAAACGAAAACCTGCGATTATGTTTCAACTTGTTCACTCGAAATTCAAAGTTAATAAGTACGCGGTAATGAGCATTCCTATTTTTTTCTCACAGATCTGAGAGTACTCATTAATTCAATTTTTCAAGTCATGTTTATCGCTGGCACATTGCCAGTCTTATCCCCTTTGTTATCACTACGTCCTCTATCAACGCTATGTCCCCAACACCTGGTCACGATACGCCCCTGCACCTCCCTGGCTGCACTAGTCAGGCAGGGGACAGGCAACAAGGCTGGGAGTAGCAAGGCAGGGAGCAGCAAGGCTGGGAGCAGCAAGGCTGGGAGCAGCAAGGCTAGGAGCAGCAAGGCTAGGAGCAGCAAAGCTGGGAGCAGCAAGGCTGGGAGCAGCAACCAAATGCCAGGAGGTCCCAGCAGTACGAGCAGTGCCAGCGAGGCACCGGAGGATCGGGTCACGTTTGGTTTAATAATGAGCCAGATCGATGTCCAGTTACTGTACATTATTGAAGCCGCAGGTCAGTCTCTCTTCATGACTCGGACAATAATCACTGAATCTCGCAATAACAAGTCCTTGTGCACCCCGCGCGAGCCCAAGCTAGGCGTGTAACAACAGCATTCCGTTCTTTTTGCAGCTAGAGCCATCGATGACCGTCCTCTTACAACCCAAAAGTCAAGTCCCGAATTCCATCATAACAACGCGAAGCGAAGTGAAACAGATGAGCGATTTTATCTCGAGAGATCCAAATTGCGGAGGTCTACTTAGATCGTCTCGTGGGATTTCACGACGAAACCAAGGCAAGTCTTTCAATTAAGGCCGTGAGTGGACCAAAGAGAAAAGCTACTTTAAAATTGACGAAGCAGCTCGAGCAATATAGCTACGTTGCAAGTTACGTCATCCGCAGCAACGACAGGGAATAGGAATGAGCCACATAGAACAGCGAGCCAGGTTCTAGAATGAAATAACAAGCAGTACAAATATTGGTAAAACATGGCAGACTCGGCTGCTGCTTGGGTACCTAGGGATACTCCTAAGCTAGGTCGAACTTACGAGGTTGTCTCACGAGGGAAGCTTCCATCAGCATCGCCTCATGAGGGAAGCTTCCATCAGCATTGCCTCATGAGGGAAGCTTCCATCAGCATTGCCTCACGAGAGGAGCCCCCATCAACACGCCCTCATGAGGGGAGTCACCATCAACACGTCCGCAAGAGGAGAGCCCCCGGCAACGTCCCCTCCAAGTAGACACGAGCGGTAAGCTTCCAACGACGCAACGCCCCACACATCGCAGACAGAGGCTCCTCTAGCGCACCCTACAGGGCAGGCACCTCGGGTAACCAAGCAATAATTTATTTGACGGTGTGCATTTCTATTAGAACGAATTTTTTCAAGAAATGATTTGTGAGGCGATATTTCACGTCTGTCACGCATACTAGAGGGAAATTTAGAAGAAATGGTTTGTTTGTTGAGATTATCGTCTCTGACATATAACGAGTGACATTTGTCCGCCAGTTTTTGCATCATCTGTGACGTGACTGTTGACTCACCACAGCCCCCCTTCCAACACCGAGTATATAGAGCTGAGACCTACGACTAGAGCGCGTTGTCTCTCCTCAACGTTCTCTGGCATTTTGTTCGTAAACTGGGAAACGTACCCGTGCGTTACAGAGATGCGTTATGTAACTGTGTAGCTCAATAGGGACATTACTACGCACTCATTAGAGAAACATCAGGTTTCGCTCACTATCTGGTCGTGACATGAATCCTACCTTAACACTGCTTGAATTCCATTGCAACGACACGGTGAATCTTCGTTTGTGTATCTGATTTCAAGGAAGAAAATGAAAACGAAGTGCGTTGTAAATTGAGTCGCATCATCTAGAACCGAACATTAAGTGCCTGTGAATGCAGCCACTATTATATGAAGGGCACGAAAAACTGTACTTTTCATTCCGGTTTCGAGTGCATTTCCTTTAGCCAACAGTAAAAGAAAGTTAAATATTAATCCCAGACGTAAGTTCCTTGGGCGCTCATTCAATCCGAGTTGGAAATTAGCCGCTCGAGTCCTGACTGATCGAGTCGCTGGCCACGCAGGGCCTCGGGGCTCAACGCCATTTCGTGAAGTGGAAAAGTTGGTTCGTCTCTTCGTATCGAGTGACCGTCTCAGTACAGACGGGGTCGTGGAGCTGAGAGTCCGTCTTATTGACGCCACTTTCCGTATATAAATAGACCAGCACACCAGTTACGCTTCCATCTTCCTTATTAATGGTTATTGATCGACCGACCCACTCAGGTCTCTGTTTGACTACCACCGAAGCAGCAGTTCAAAGACCCTTAAGCTTCAACAACAGAGTGACTAATGAGCCCATTGTTCTGAGTGTGTTCATGCATCATACATTTGTTTCCCCGTCAACGGTGACTTGCAAGATTTTTGCAAATAATATAAAAAAAGTTGCTATGCAATGCCTGTTGAATACTTCTGTTTTCTCGTCTTTCAATCCCGCATGCATTCCGATGTGAAAATTATTATACCCCACTGGCCATTCCACTTAACTTGCATTAGAGAGCGTCAAACCGTTGCAGAGGGAGATCTTACACCGAATATCGTATGAGCGACGCACTTCTGTAAACTGCATTCCGCTTTGAACACAGTCACAAGTGCTCAAATGATGTTGCGTAATTCGAGATCAATTATTAGTTTGCCTTACGAACCTGGTACCCTGATGTCATTAGCATGTATTTTGACCAAGTGTTTCACTAACCTGCTTAGTACCTTAAATTTATAGGTACGATACGCCGAGATGGAAAAATTTATGCAATTAATCTCACCCAAGTAATGCGTCCAAGTTTTACTCGATTAAATAAAATACATTCAAACTCACATTAAATCTTCCGTTTGCCCCAAAGGTAGGACGAAAAATTGTGCATTTTCATTTCTATGAGTAAATTTTCATTCTAATATTTAAGCACAACCTCAGAGTTAATGATTTGATAACGTTAGAAGGATTGATACTGTTAGAAGGATTGATACCGATAAAGAAATGGACCGTCGAAGAGATTCACAGTTGCAAAAGCTGTAACATCTGTAGGTGCACCGTGTAAATAACAGCCAGTGATCGCACCGTACGATCTAAAATCTTCTTACGCTTTTTATCATAGTTTAATTTCTGCCTAGAACTTTAGTATTATATGCTGTATTTCACCTATCAACTGACGATTATCTCCCTTACAGAAAACACTACAAAGGAGTGGGTCATGCCACGCTGCACCGCAGTGCATCAATGTAAACAAGAGCATGAACGCGACGGTAGCCAAGACGATCTGTCATTTCTCTGTTACATAAGAAGGAACACGCATCTCGTAATCCGTACATGCGCCTGCATCACAATAATGTAGAATAAACGTGGCATTAAGATAAGATCACGCATGGCTGGCATCACCAATGCAGAGTGCTTCACTTGACGACCTCAACGTGATGCATCATCAGAGATCGTTCCGACCTCATATGCCTAGAATAACCTCTTATTCTTTTACCCTCCGCTCTTTCATGAAGACCTTTTACGTTGCAATTCATATAGTGAATAGAGCTTAGTTTAAACTGTCAACCTCATGAATTTCGTTAAAATAGTTCATTCAAGACAAGTAATAAGAAAAGAATTTCACTGTTTAGGTATGGGAGTAAAAACTGACATCCTCAGACGGCTGAAATACTCAAATTAAATTTTAATTTTGACATAGAATTCTATTGAACTTAAGTCGTATCCGCTCGGACAGCAACCTTTGGGAAACGTCAAATTCCAACACGGCAAGCAAAAATTCTAAATAATTCCGGAATGGTGAGCCTGCTTCAGATAACTCAACGGAGTCATCTTTCATATAAGAAGACAACCTCTCAGCGTGGAATGCGTTTCAGAACGGCGCTTTTTGGAAGCCCTCATAAGGCGCGTCCAGCAACTGTGTACAGCGGGAAGTACGTCCGTCAGAGGCCGCGTCAGCTGGACAAGGCGGCATCTTTTCTGCAACTGTGGATTGTCGAACTTAAATAGGGAAGCAAATATGCTGACCGGTCGGGCAAACTAATTCGTTACTGTATTCTCTTGGGTGAAAAGACGAGATGCAACGTTGCAACTCAAATGGATGGCTGGATGAGTAAGCGTGACTACATGAGCAGCCAGTGTTTTGCTGCAGTTAATTAAGAAGAGGGGGATGAAGTATGGGGCGTCCGTCCCACTGTCCCGTCTCCTACAATACCGTGAAGAATGTTTGTGATGAACACATCCCGCAATTGAAGAATTGCAAAAGCGATCAAAGTAATGCATCAAAAACGGTTCTTTTTAGCACTTTTGATGTAACATTTGAATCTCTCTACTGTAGTTGTTACTGCTGCTTTGTAATATTACAGAAGAAAACTGATTCAAGGGTCTAAGCTCACAGAATTTGTATCCTCTGACGGATAATTTTTAATTAGTTTTCATTCAGTGCATTTAATTCAGTGACGACAGTGACAATAGACAGTTATGCTCTGCTATAGCGATACGTAACTGTCTGTACGAGAGCTAGTTTTAAAAATAAAATGAATATTTTGTTCGTTTCTGCAATTTTCAATCATTTTTAATCCTTCCTGCCGAGGCGCTAGACTGAAGCGTAAATGAACACCATTCATTACCGCCTTACAGTCGCTTGTCCAGGCGGCCATCCCTTTGCCACTCAATTTTCTGCTACGTTCATGAAAAATTCTTCATGAAGCTAAATTTTGCCTTTACATCTCACAATTTGAATAGTTTCAGCAGTTGGTGACGGCGTCGCGCTCCTTGGCATGCATGGGAGAATTGAGATAGCAGGGCCACTGGAGTAAACCATGTCATAGGACAGAGCCCTACTTCATATGACACTTTCAGCAGCTTCAGGTCATTGCTGAGCAAGGGCTCGGCACCTCTAATTCTATAACCGTCTCTTTCAAACGGAAACAGTAGCACAGTACAACTCATAATACCTATTTCATCTCTAAACACAGAAGCTGCAGTATGTTGTTAAAATTTGATGAACTTATTCTCTATGTTGAAAGAATAGTGCAGCACAGCACCAGAATAGCTCCTACTTCTCTCACGCAGCAGCGGCAGGATCTCACTTGTGTTGTTTTTGCAGACGAGTTGACCTTACTTTGACTCATGAACAGGAAATGCTAATCTGTAGAATATTGCACGTACAAGGGGAACAGGGCAATTTGGTTCCTGCAATTATCTGAACGCGTTTTACTTCTTCGAATAATCTAGATACAAAGTAACGTCATAGAGCAATCTTCCTAGGAAATAACAGTTAATCTATCGAAATCGTAAAGCATATTTGATGCACAATATTGCATTCCATGAACCCTTCTTCAGAAATTTCCTGCTAATTTTAGAGCTGTAATAAATTGTTCCGAGGACAGATGCCGTACTACTTGAACCATGATCGGCCATTCGAGAAGAGGCGGATGAGATTGAAAAGATAAGAAAAGAAAGGCGGATAGTTAACACTATACCTTCTCTAAAAGTATTTGCACCGAACGAAATTGAATTTGTAACAAATAAAATCTAATTTACACTAAGCTCTGTACAAAACTAAACACAAACACAAGTACTGAAAAGAAAATTGATTTCAAATTTTTTTTTTTGGTGTAAAGAAACTTGAAAAATGTACAATTCTGCCCATCCCTATTAAAAACTAGCGCAGTTGCGCTGGAGACTTTAGGCAGTTCTTTGCAGCAATGGTAGTTCTCTGACATATTCTGGCAGTTTCGCGAAGATTATCTCTACGGGCGAGGAGTTGGCTGGTGGCAGCTTGCAGATCTCGGTATTAATTGTCGTCGGCACCAACGTCCGTCCCTAAAGCGGACTTAGCGACCGCGCCACTGCGCTGCTGGCCAGTGAACTCCGCTACCAACATCAAGAAATGGCAAAAAAAAATGTGGCGATTTTTAATAGGGATGAGGAGCACAATTTTTTTCAAGCTTCTAAACTGAGGCAGCACAAATTTAGACACAATATACTGATTCTTGTTCTATGATTTAAACTAGGAATCAACCTTTCATTATTGGTTAATCGTAATCAGGAGTACATTATATGTTAGATATCAATCTGATTAATTTCATATCAATTTTATTTTTCACACTAATGCCCCAAATAAATAAGATCGATTTTATGAATACGTTACTTCGAGCTCACTGAGCGTCAGTTTCATCATTTGAAGCAATTTCAAGATACTATTAGGCCCGTCCGACCCCCCGAGCCAAAACCCTCGTATATGACTTGCTGCGGAGGTCGGCTGGATCTGGTCATGGGAATAACACAACTACTGGTACCATTAGATCAAGGCAAAACTTTCATACAAAAGATAATAAGAAAAACGAAAATGACCACGATCTCACTAAAAAAACGTTTTGGATCAATAAAAATCTACCACCAATGTTATGAAGCGGAAATCAAATTCTCACATAAAATTTAATGAAAACAGTAATATCTTTGGTTCATCTTTTAATCCATTGCATTAGGTTTCCTGACAACCCTCCTATCTCGTAATTTCACACACTGGCAACTCGGACGCGGTGCGGAGTATGGACAGACCCCACTGAGGAGATAACACGTCTGTGTGGAGCTAGTGCCTGCCAGCTGAATCTAATGTGGTCACGACTGCTTTCATTACGAAAGCAAGGTGAAACTCGAGGTTCCTCAATGCACTCTGGTTCCCAATTAGTAATTGCAAGGCATTTCAAATAAACAAACTGTGGTATTTAGACTTGTAGGAAATACGAATTCAATCGATTTCCTTTTATTTCCTTTAACAGAACACTGCAGGAATGAGCTAAGCAGGGCTGGTGTCTTACATCCTCTGGACGAAGTCATCGCCTCACACTATGCAAGATCTAATCGCTTAATCCTTGATTTCGTACTGAAAATAGGATGTCTCGCGATATGCCTTGCCGCTGAACATAATGCGTAACCCAATGGCACCATAGTATGGGGATCTCGTTCTGTGGGTAACTGTTAATATATTTATTGCTTTTTATGCTCCAATTCGCCATGTATTACCTTGAAAATCATATTTTCTACGCGATGTAGCATTTCCTGTTATTAAAAGTAAGACTCTGCAGATGGAGGTTGCTTAAATAACGTAGGCAAAAGCTGCGTTTGAGAAGGGTGCTTTAAATACCACGTTTATTCACATGTTATTATGGTGCTCACTTGTGCGTCGAGTAAGTTGAGAGGTGAATGGTACTGACGCGTAGTGGCATGTCTGGAACAAGGAGCCATTGTGTGTCTTTTGGCAATTGCTGGGTTGAATGCGATTTCCAATTCTTCCCTTGACGAAACCCGATTCTTTAATGATGCGTTGAATTTCCACGGTTTGCAAAATTGAACTAAAACAAAGTTTCAAGGAAGTCATCCAGGAAATTTCAAATCGGAAACAAAATCAATTGCAACGATTAAGGAAGCACTACAAAATATTACAGCTAATGAATAGCAAAATTCAAAGTTTCAATTGCTATCACTTTTCAAGTGAGGTATTTCCTTTCGGCTACACCGAATCACAAATCCAGTAAAAAGGCTCCACCTTCTATGCAACAGACAGCATAGATTATGTGGCATCTACACTCGTTGTTGATATGAAACAAGCAAAATAGTATAAGAATGAGATTGAGATCCCTTTCCAGACAAGAGGAAAACAGCAGGTTTAGATTGTTCATCATGTGACGGTCTCCATTTCTGAGAGGTTTCTCCACCAGTGGCACGAGCCTGTTGCTGGGTTGCGCGGCAACACAATAGACTTTCTTCCATATTAGGTCGCTCGCGTTCACTGTCTTCCGCTAAGTCGACACTGGGCCGCTTATAACTCCAGCTGCAATGAACTGAACCGCCCTCTATCGTCAGGTCTTATTCGCTAGATCTCAAGCACTATTGGGCACTGTGTGGTTACTTTGAAATTCAAATATTTAGCGGAGATGAATTTGTTTTTCCCTCCTTGAAAATCTTCCTGTCTAGGACAATTACTACGATATTCTCGTAACTATTGCAACTCTCATATGTGGCCCCCCAGAAAAGTTTCTAACATGATCAAGTAACAATATGCTTTTGTACTACAAGAATATCATCAGAACATATCCCAACAAAAACTTATTTAATAAATGTTTCTAGTATAGAGGGACTACGGCTCGAGGTCAATGTATACAACCGAGCGGCGGAGGGGATGAAGGAGGCGTTCTTAATAGCGCGTCTGGATGAAGGTAGGTGAGTGTGTCAGACAGGCCAACGAGGCGGTGTGTTCTAGAACGAGTTCTCCATGACCAGGACGCTTCCATGAGCTATAAGTACATCACAACGGTGAAGTTACAGCCACACAAGCGCACCCGCATAAAACTCCTGCAGTAAGTGCTACTTATGCCGCGGTGGTGACACACACACGACCTGGCAGGGAGGATGCCACCCTCGAGTATGACAGACCGTACAAACCCATCACGATATTTTTATCAATTTTTTATCATCTTCAAACATATCATCTCCACGCACCCTTTTATTTAAAATCCTGAAGCGTTTCTTCAGAGAGTTCAGCTTGATCATGTACAGTTTTTTCCCACAATATTCTGTTGTACAGATACAAATTCTAGAAAAATTGCCCGTTTCAGAACTATTCATTCTATTTTCGAATTATTGTTCTTACTCGAGCGTTCACGTGAAACAAGATTTAC
>VOMN01071691.1:0-65431 GCA_014899125.1 Orchestia grillus | reverse complement strand
GTGTGGGGATGTGGAGGTGTGGTGTGTGGGGGTGATGTGTGTGGAAGTGTTGTTTGTAAGAGTATTGTGTGGGGGTGTTGTTTGTAAGGGTGTTGTTTGTCGGGGTGTTGCTCGTGCAGAGGTTCAAGTAACACTGCCTGAAGTGTAGGTGTGGTGGATGGGTAGGACTGGTGGGAATGAAGGATTGGTGGGAATGAAGGATTGGTGGGTATGAAGGATTGGTGGGAGTGTTGGAGTGGTGGGGGTGAAGGAGTGGTGAGGGGTGTAGGAGTGGTGAAAATGCCAAGGAGACGATTTAGTACTTCAGTTGATTGTCGCCGTGACGTCAGCTGATGACTCATCACCGTGGTATCCGTTGATTGCCTCATGATTGCAGCGTCCGTTGGTGTCATAAAATCATAAAAAAATGTTTTTCGACTGCCCACTATGATCAGACTGCAGTAATTTTTATCGCATATTGACTTCAGCGTGTGTTCATAGTATCATGTATACAGCGTGCGTTCATTGCATCATGCGTGCAGCGTGTGGGTGATAAATTGTAAGGCGCAGAAGTAACTGACCCTTTTAATATGGATACCTCATTTTAATAGGACGCCTTACAATTTGGTATCCTATTTACTCATCAACGCAAAGGTCAGTTACTTCTGGGACACCCTGTATTATGCCTGCAGCGTGTGCTCGATGTATCATGCATGCAGCCATAAATTCTACATTTCTTTTCGCTTAGTACCACGGCAGCGCTACGCGAACCCAATTTAGGCCCCTGCGAGACCGTGAATACCTGTACTACACTTGTGTTAGTTGAACTTGCTGCTAGAAAAACGTGTGTAACGCTAGCATCTTCCCTATTTTGTATTATAATAATAGAGGACGTTCATCTAATTCGCTTCGGCTATTATGAGCTCTCCTAATCATTTGTACCCTACATGTTCTTCTTTAATTAAGCAATCACGTTTGCAGAGAAGGGCTCAAATACAGAAACATGCGAAGCAAGAAACCATGCTTAAAAGAAGTAATAAGTCAGCATCAGACTGATATTTCTTTCTAGTGAGCCATGGACGTTGGAAAAGCAATCCGCATTTACATATTTGCATTCATTTCCAAAATACTCATTTGCACATTATCTTTCAGTTTTAGCGACGTGCTTACTTGCTCATTTCAGTTCGTTTTTGACGGTATATTCACTTTCCTTTACATTCACTCGTAAAGGGGGATGTTAAGCAACGTATCGTAATAACTTTTCGTTCAAAGTAACATGCATGCAACGCCTTTGAACTACCTTCATTATTAGGAATAATTATTCATTTTCTCCTCACCTTTCTAACTTTGACTCATTTCAGGGATTCAATGTCAGAAGAAGGGATATTCTGATGCAGGTTTTATGTTTTCTTTCATGATAGAAACTGGATATTGTTTTCTACTTTCTAGTGAATAAAAAGCTTGCCCTCCTCGATCATGAGTTTACGCAGACTAATTTGCTTCATGTTGTCAACGCTGTGCTTCGACCCGCTCATGTTCTCTCTCTCGCCCAGTTGCTCTGCTATTTATGTCGGACATCTTTTCTTCTGAGCAGGGTACGAGTGTACGGAATGAGCTCTACGTGACAATCACAAAAAAAAAAAAATTTAGTTCATTTGATTAGGCGTTCGTCAAGCAAGAACGCATTGCTCGCCAATTTCATTTGATCGCACGCAAGCCTCGCTAGGGCTTGAGACAAACAGCATAAGAACAGGTTTATGTTCAAGTATACATTTGATAAATATTCATTTGCATTCAGAGGATATGCATGTTTACATTTATATATTAGTAACATATTAGTAATTAGTATTGGGTTGCTTGGACTCGAGAGAATAGGGAAAAATATATTTATATGTTTCTTTTTTATATTGATGAAAAGCTCATTCACTCACGAGTGTTTAATAATGCTTCAATTTGTCTAATTTGGCTTAGAAACTCACAAAGCTAGAAAAATCTGAGCGAAATAAAGTATATTTTGCTGATTTCTTTCGTTCGAAAACTGGGAAAACTGTTAGTTTAATTCTACTGCGCTGCGAAGTTCTGCAATCAAGTATTGGTTCAATGCTCACTGCGCCAAATATGACTTTAAAAATGCATGCAAGGATATCTTCCTGAGTGATATATTTGTTCGTTATGATTTGTTACCGCACACAATTTATGCTCTAGAGGAGGTACGGCTGCGGAGAGCATAATTCCCCACTCACCTGAGGCTGGAAGTCTTTTTCCGATACAAGTTCGTATGATATGGAAAATAGAAAGGAATCATAAATTACGAATTATTTATTAGTGAACTCAAGACTTGTAAAATAATATTAGAGAATTTGAAGGTCATGTGAACGTTTGTTGTAGTCTAACTAAAAACTTCCATAAAGTAAGTTAACCGACTGCTATGCATGAAAAGAACTTGGGGACACACTCAGTGAATTAATTTCCTCTCTAACAGGAGCATGCAAACGAGCCCGTCTGTTTTATAACAGAACTCGGAACTGAATTACTTTGTCAATTCTTGGGTTGTTTCAGTATCCGTTTGAAAAATCATGTTCTATGTTCTCATGCCCAACATATGTTGGTAAGTTAATCGCATTCATTTTTGTGGAATGAAATTACATCGGTGGGTTTCTTTTTGTTTCAAAATTTGTTGTAAAGCACTTTTTTCTGATATTTCAAACCTGCATTTTGCCCCCATTCCTCCTAAACAACACACACCAAGTAGCAACATGCACTTAACTACAGAGTGCACCCCTGTAGCAACAAACACCAAACGACAACACACCCCAATCAACAACACGCCCCAATCAACAACACACCCCAATCAACAACACACCCCAATCAACAACACGCCCCAAACAACAACACACCCAAACAACAACACACCCAAACAACAACACACCCCAAACAATAACACACCCCAACTAACAAGACACACCCAACAAAGCCTGGAACTAAGGTAGCGTGTGGCTGTCCTCAGGTGGGTCGCCGCTGCCGAGGCGCGCGCGGCCACCCTCGCCGGCAGCTGTGGCAGCAGCAGCAGCAGCACCGCCGAGCCAGGTGAGCATACTGTATTTCTTCATAGAATTCATCTCATTTGTGCAATTGGTTACTTCGATAATCTATTCTATTTATTTACATGCACTTAACTCACGTTTATCACAGTGCAACGGTCGATAAGATGTGATAAAGATGACAGGACGCTACAAAGTAGACGCTGCACTCCAGTGGGCTCGAATGAGCTGGAGCTCGCGCGCAGTTGGACAGCGCAGTGCGCAGCAACTCACGAGCAAGAGATGCTCGAGTCCCGTCATGGGTCGCGTCAGCTTCCATGTACAGTTTTTGTATAGCAAATGGGAATGTTTGTGGTATTGGTGTGGCGATGTTTGTTGTGAAGATTTCATGATATTTTCGGGTAAGTATATTTCCAATCGTTTTTGGGAAGGTTTCTACAGTACATGTGCTTTCACTCGTGACTTGTGCATGACAAAAGGATCATTTTTGTTTTGTGAAGGTGTGTACTACGCAGGTGCACGACTGGGTGTTATACATGTGTATAACTGCAGTTAACCGTGTGGTGTACATGTGTACAAAAGTGCACAATACACGTAGTGCAACGCTGACGTTCATGTCTGTGGGATCTTCTCTTACGTTCTTTAATCTAATATGAATTTTGCTAGGTGTTCTCAGGCCTAACATATTTTATTACCGACCACAGAAAGATGCTTTGTATGTACGGACATTTAAGCGATTGGAAACGTTACTGTTGTGAGCCTTGTTTCATTTGGAAGACGAAAGTTTCCGCGTTGCCTACTTCTTTCATAATTAAGACTTTTTTTTACTTTGAGGGGCTTTCTGGTAAGAAGCTTGAAAATTGTTGCAAAGACCTGAAGCATACATTACGTTAGCAGGAATCTGCAATAAATGGAATGTGAAAGTTTACACTATCAGAAAAAACTAACCTGTGGGCTTCGTATTGTTTCTATTTGTGACAATACCCTGTTTTTAAATGTTTTTTAGTATTAACATAGGCCTAGTTTGTAAATATCCCTGCAAAACTTCTTCAGAGCCTGTATGTTGATAGGATGTAAGAACTGTCGTATTTAGGCTGAAGAGTGGGATCTTACATTCTGCCTTCTTTCATTCTCTATAAACAAAAAATGCATCTTTAAAAAGGAAAAATGTGCATTTCACAAAGAAACAACAGGCTTGAGACACTTATTGAAAGGTGTCTCTCCGTGGGTCGCATCGGCTCTCTTGTGCCAGGAATTTCTCAGGCTATGTAAGTCGAGTCTAGCAACAATCATTGTTGCACCCTATAATTTAAGTCGAGCCTAGCAACAATTATTGTTTCACCCTATAATTTAAGTCGAATCTAGCAACAATTATTGTTTCACCCTATAATTTAAGTCGAATCTAGCAACAATCATTGTTGCACCCCTATAACTTAAATCGCGTCTAGCAACAATCATTGTTGCCCCCTATAATTCAAGTCGCGTCTAGCAACAATCATTGCTGCACCCTATAATTCAAGTCGCGTCTAGCAACTATCATTGTTGCGCCCTATAATTTAAGTCGCGTCCAGCAACAATCATTGTTGCACCCTATTGTTCAAGTCGCGTCTAGCAACAATCGTTGCACCTTATAATTTAAGTCGCGTCTAGCAACAATCATTCATGTATAATTACTGACGTATGAAAGCTTGTTCCGCTTCTAAGTCATAAAACATTCCAGGGTGCGTCTTCTATGAACAATTTATGAATAAATTTCGTTCCCTGTTCCCTGAACCGTCCGTGCAGCTATTCTGTCCCGTGTCCTCTGATATTTGCAGTCGTTCTTTCGCTCCCTCGAGCTGTCCCATCTACAGCTGGTATTGAATTGATGAATCGACTGCTGTCTCCCTCACAGAATCTCGTGAATATCACAATTCGAATAAAATATTGCGATTCTTTTGGTGTCGTTGCCATCTTATCATGTGGATCAAATCACCTAATAAGTCTTTCTGTAGATAGAGTTAATTGTATCTACTTCTTCATATTACGAAAACAATTCTCATTAATTTCGTGAGCTTCTTCAGGTAACACAGACGCCAGTGACGCTGAAAGCCAAGGAACATTTTTAATATTTCATTGTTGGCAAAGGTGTAGGAAAATAATTCCAAGAGTGACGGGGGGAGGGGGGGTTTGTATGAACATTTGCGCCGCTCGCGTTACTTGAGCTCAAAAATGAAGACTGGTTGCCCACTCGGGCGACACACAGGCCCAGTACCAGCAGACATGAGCGTTAGCGTTAACATGAATAATAAGCAAGCGACCGCAGGTCTCGCCTAATGCCTCAAGTGACTTGGCTCGAGGAGCCTGTCTGTCTGTAATTCTGAGTTATGCAATGTTTGATGTTATCATCTGATCATTTCAATCAGTTGACTGGAGTGCATTTGGACACCACGAGTGACCCATTCATGCGTCGCATGTTTCGCATCACGAACAGATGTGTCTGTCGTAACTACAAAAATAACAGTCAACAGCAAGGATAATTTAGTTGTGTGTAGTTATGTTGTCAATTTCTTGTAACGTTGGAGCATACAATTCTAAGTCACGTTACAGGTGAACGATGTCATTTATGTTTATTTATAAATGAAATGCATCTCGACGTGGCTTATGTAGACGCATTATGTATGTAGCATGGAGAACGATACCGTTGATAGAGATGCAATGATGGACTGCAGCTACATACATGCCGTGCGCACGTTGCTGCAGTAAAGTATGCAGGTAAGTTAAAAAGAAAAGCGATTAATACGCAGGTTTTGTGGGCCGCACTTCATTGAGAGTTTACGTGCATGTTCTGCGAGAAAAAGTGGCCACGGCAGTAATTTAAAGTCTGACGTGGGCACTGCTTTATTTGGACTTAGTGACGATGACTGTGTCGTACGGCAGGTGAGGCCTGGTGCGGCCCTTCGTCCACACACTGCTACGGCCTGCGCGGGGGGAGAGGTGGTGCCGGCCACATGGCGGGCAAGAAGGGGCCCCCGCTGCCGCCGGGAGCTCAGGGGCCGTCCTCGCTCTTCATCCTCTCCGACAGCAACCCCTTCAGGCAGTACACAAAGTTCATCATCGAGTGGCCATATCCTTTATTGCTCGCACTCCCCAAACCGTATTGTCTGTAACACTAAGACGTCACTAGCACACTAGAATTGGTCTGGATTTCACATAGTTCAGTTTATAATATTTTCTCGTATTTCAGGTTTAACTTCGATTTTACTCGTCAATGTTCACTGTGAAGAGATATAATTCACCAGAAGTTTCGTTCGTAAACAATTGCGTGGATAGGCACGCAGCGTCAACGGGAGTGATAATAAAAGTCTAATATCATGGAAAGGTGAACCAACGTACTAGTGTGTATTTCGACATCCGGGCAAGACAAGGTAATCGTGGAATAACGAAGAGCCTTTATCTTGCCTTACTTCCTTGATCATCACTGGAGTCAGAGATTCGTAAACTTCTGCCTCCTTGAGTTACAAGCGGAGACTTCGCAAGTAGCCTGCGTCGTATACGTTGCGGCACAAGGTAAATAGTTTCAACTGTGCCTCTCCTAAAATTCCAGAAAATACGCTGAGGTGGCTATGATTGTTTCAACAGTGACTGCTAAAAATAAAATCTGAAGTTTTCCCTCAAAAATACGAGAGAAAAGCGAAGAGAAGGAAACCCTTGACTTCGTACAGTAACCTTTGATAATGGCAAAAAAAATGTGGTGACGTCGTGGTCTGTAATAATCTTGGGCGTTCCTTTATCCTGGAAAGAATTTAGTTGTTAATTTACACCTGCGTATTTAAATTCTCACTTCATTTTTTCGATTTGCTGGGGTTTTGCCGAAAATTACCCTACACTCCCAAACCCGAAGAACCACGCTCTCTCTGTAGCGTTCTCAAGACAAAATTGACACCTTTCTTCCAGGAAGGAGTTTCGTTAGCACGCCTGCAGATAAATTGACGTGACTTGAGCCCGAATGCACTTGGTGAAGTTTATATCCATAAATTGTTGGGCCGGCTGAGTTCGTTATGCCCGGACTTGGGCCTTGTTTGCTAACTTGCGATGCTCCGAAGTTTTGTTTTCTAGAGGAATGAACGGTCGGCGTGACCAACAGCCTACCAGGCCTAACTTCAGACCTCCATCTCCTTCATTGCAAATTTTTCTCGAGTTTTGTGACCGTCTTTTCATTCTGCGCCAGCGACAGAATTCGGTATTATTTTCTAGCCGAGTCTTCTCTGCGAACTATGACACCAAACAGAATTTCAGAGAAGGGATTTCATTTGTGATGAACTTATTGGCAGAAAATTGTTCCGTTTTTGTTGAAACAATCTTTTTTTCTGTGATTTGAGATTCATGCATGACTCTTCAACATTATTCTTTTGAATAAAATCGTAAATTGAAGCGTGCGACGTTTTTAGGACAACACATACAGTAAACTATATTTTACCTAACTTGTAGCTTTCACTGTTTATGCCAAACTTTGATCCCTTCCATCATCTCCTCACCTGGGTGACACATCATATCTTCATAAAAGACCATCCCATTGAAAGGGAGACTGGTGCGAGAGAAGGTGTTGTTCGCTGCAAACAAAAGACTATTGTACATCTGATTTTTTTGAACAGAACTCTTTCTGCGCGGGAGGGCCTTCGTGCAGGGACGTTGCTGAGTCTCATCAAGAGTGCTTGCGTTGTTCGACTCTCATAAATATGGTCCGGCTCAAATCAAATGATTATAAGAGATCCTCCTTCCATCATTGATGCATTTTCTATTATTCATTCTCATCATGCCGCAAAATTAGAGGTTTGGTTCGGACTGTAGAGATTTTCTGTGGGCTTAAAAACGACTGCAAACCTGAACATGGCACTGTGCTCAGGTGCAAGGTGAACCTTTACTTTCGTAATCATGGGTGTTCCACTTCCAAATATATTGAAAATCATTGAACCTTCAATATCTGTACTCCAAGATGAACAATAAATTTTAGTTTTTACTGTGCTGATTACAGCTGATTGTGCCCTGTAGTTCGAGAACGCCGGTACGCTCATTTCCATGTTTATCTCAAAGAATACAACTGTTACAGCAAATAAAGGGAATCATTCCCGCTACTTTGGAAGTAAAACGAAGTTATCTCGGCTTCTTCGTGATCATTACGCGATACAAAAATTCCTCTGAACTATGCGCTCACCCTGTGTTAGCTCATATATACATTACTTGACGAGGTGGAAGCCATTCGATGGTCTGGTCTGAGGTGTTTATGAAGGGAAAAATTAGATTATTACGAGCATTGATACTCTCCTGCTTCCAAGTATCCTGGAAAGGTCTGTCAACACAGAAAATAGGAGCACCTAGAACGGTAACCTGCTGTTCACAGCTCATTTGTGATGGAGCGCCAAGGGAGCAACGTGGAAGATGATTCCCAGTTTTAGATCATACTTATTTTTTCAATGATAAATCAATTTCCCCACTTCCTACAATGCACTGGGGAAGACACAAAAGTTTAGGTGTAGCTGCCTGTACAAAAAAGTGCATATACCCTGGCACATATGTAAAGTGAATTATAGTGATACATACCTGAATACACGCATTGTCTGTGCACGTGTAGCCGATGTGCTGTTCGGTTTTTTTTCAGTTGCTATAACTGATCGTGCGTCAGTTATTTTTACTCCAATAACTGTGTGAAATTTACCTAATTTTTTGCATCTAGTTTAAAAAGTATGTTTGTATAGGCATTGTAGGGCGATATAAAATAAAATATAGTGCCGTACATAGTGTCGGAACCGAAGTTCGGGAAGTTGATAATTCCAGCGTGTAGCAGCAAGCCACGACGCATTCAAACGATGAGTCACGCAAGCGTATTTAGTCTTCTAGAAACTTCATAGCGAAATAAGTCTATCATGAAACTGAAGAACCAAATGTCAGTTTTGGATCCAGCTAATCATAAAAAAGCAGCTTGCTTGCTTCTGCTGGCTTCTCATCTTTATTTGCCATTCGAAGGTTTTCGTGCCAGCCTTTGTCCCGGCGGCACTTCTACCATGCTGCCACCGGAAGAGGCTTTGCTATAGAGCCTAAATTTACTGCTGCTGAAAAATTAATCCTGAACTTTCACACCACAGCTTCTTTTGTGATTGAGGAAGCGAAGAAATTTGCTTAACGGTCTCTTTTATTTTAGCGCAGCAAAAACAACAAATTTTGGTTTTTCGATTTATCAGCATTATCTCAGTTAGCAATACTTTGCGCTTCCCTTCCTTGGAGATTCGAATGATTGCGCGGTAAATATGAGCAGTAATATTTTTTATCAAAAAACATTTGAGTTTGAGAAATTTTCTTAACCCTGCTCTTCTATAGACTATAGGGTGGTTAAATTTGAAGGGCCGATGTTGATTTTCAATAAAAAACAAATTAGGTTCATAATAAGCCTGAAGAACTTTAACGCGTTGCTCGATTGTGTATCTTACCATCTTTCAAATTGAGTTAGTCTGAAATAGAGAAATGTCAAATTAAATTCAGAAAAAAAACTTGACGTTTAGGTGTGGTTCACATTCAAAATCGGCCCTTACAATTTAACCACCCTGTATTTCAAAAAAAAGGTACATTCAGTGCAGGATCTTTTTGAAGAACCAAATGTCTCGTTGTAATAGAATATTTATTCACAGTCTGCCGAGTGCCGAGCACCAGTGCACCCCTAGCGTCCGTACTGTGAGGCGGTAAAAAAATGAGTTTCCTGTAATCTCTTACTTCGTTATCATCACAGAAGGATGCGTTGAAGACGAAAGGACCATATAACACCATAATTTGCCAACGTATTGGAGAGAAAGTAATTCCACAACACTACCTTCTCTTTTTATCACCTCTACCTCTGGATAACGTATTGAAAAGTAGATTTACATTGCTGTACCGCTCTTTGAATGAGTTTCGTTCTTCAGTAGGTGTGTTTGCCATATCATCGCTTTAATTATGGTGAAAACTGATTTCACTGCACAGGTTCCTCTTTCGTTCCTTTGAAAAAATGTCCATACTAGTGGTTGCCCATCTTAGTTGGTCGCTTTAGAATAAGGGTCACGTGCCGGCCAACGGAGCAAATAACTCAGTTCCCGATATTGCATGGCCTCGGCCATTAAAACATTCCCGATGCCTTCATTACAATTCCAGGAGTTCAGACTCTCAGCCCTCTGACCAAACGCCTCTGCGTTATTGTACTTGGGCCATTGAACAATTACGTGAGAGTTTTAAGGAACGCGCTCGGTAATTTGGTGGGTACCTTTGAACATCTTCCATGGAGCTCCCTTGGAGGGCAGTTACTATTAAGGCGAAGTGTTGTTGATACGAAAGCACGTGTACACGGAGTGAAAGTATGCTTAAAGTGTGAAAATATGGCCCCATCGTACGATGCAGGTTGGTGGTAGCAAAGGCAGAATTTTTTCTCCTACTTTCTATGGTGTACTGTTGTTCAATTCATAGCTTAGAGGAAATAGACATAAAAATGTATGCGTTTTCCATATTTTTACTTCATTATTTTTATGATTCATTTTACCATTGAATTTTTTTTAGTTTGTTATTTAGTATCGGAGAACTTTAGGGGGGCTTGAAACCATTTGAAAGAATTTTCGATGTGCAGTACTTGCATGACTGGGGTCTTGAGTTTTAGAAAAACTTAACTTTAGCTTACTTTTCTTCGAGCAAAGTGTTATCTGAACATTTTACCACATAATCGTAAACAGTAGCCAGGCTCGGTGGGACGGTCAATTATAGTTTTTAGCCGTCGCGTATCAATTATTTCGATTCTTAAAAAACACTCGCGATTCTAATTTTTCTTTGGTGTGCGGAGTTTAGTTATGATTCATTGAAATTAAAGAAGCTCCTAGAACAGGCCATAAAAGCTTAGATGTTCTTCTCTCTCCATGGTATCCTTTTCTAACCTAACCTCATCTTTATCATTGACCAATTTACCAACAATCCTTGGTGCTCATCAGAATGAATGTGAATTATTTGCTGCAAAAGTACGGGCTTTGCATGCAAAATTTGATTGTCTGGCGTTTTATTTTCCTTTTACGTTGTTCATGAGCGCCCGTCACGCGCTCCCGCGCGTTACACGAGTATTTGCTCTCATGCTTTACACCATCCCCGCGTTTGGCCGTGGATGTCGTGTTAGGCCGCGTATACTCTCTTATGGAATTTGCATGAAAGTCAAAAATTTCATCTATAGTGCGAGAACTATCAGATCATGAGTGGCCCTTCTGACTTCGAATTATAAACTTCGAATTTTCGTGTCCATACATAAAATCTTGTTTTGAATAATTTTTATGCTAATTATACCCATTGTACCCAACTAATTTTCTACTGCGAGTAAAAATATCGAGCGTAACAGGAAGTAAAGTACCCACGACCCAGAAATGTACGAGAATTTCCTTAGCTGCCACACTCCATTCGAGTACGCGGTGCTGCTCACCATCATAGCGAACTGCATCGTGCTGGCGCTGGAGGAACATCTGCCCAAGTCCGACAAGACCGTCCTCGCGCAGGATCTCGTGAGTAGCTTTGGTTGTGTACTTGGGTGCCTTCTTCCTAGCAGGATCCCGCGAGTAGCTTTGGTTGTGTACTTGGGTGCCTTCTTCCTAGCAGGATCTCGTCAGTAGTTTTGGTTGTGTACTTGGGTGCCTTCTTCCTAGCAGGATCTCGTGAGTAGTTTTGGTTGTGTACTTGGGTGCCTTCTACCTAGGGTTATCTTATTAGGTTTATCCTGTATTATGTATGCCTCATTCATTTTATAATCTTTCGATAAGTTTTTTTTGTGTAACTACGTACGCAACTTTCACTGCAGGAAATCACCAGTTGTTAACTACTCGGGTAACGTAATTGAAATTTAAGTTTGAAATTCAGGTTAGGACCTAAAAAACATGTCTAAAGTTCACAAAATGTTTAAAGAATGTTATGAAGTGTGAATTAAAAATGTATCAGCGAACTTTGGCTGCACTTCGCCTTCTACGTCAGTTTGTTTTTTAATATTTATTCCTAGCTTTTGACTAATTTTGAAATTTTATCTATCGTGGGATAGGTTCGTTAACAATTAACATCAAGTCACAATGCTTCCTTAGCCCACCAAACGTTCAAGTGACGTTTTGCATGTGCTATCATATTTTTTCGGTTTTAAATTTTGTGAGAATATTATTATTATTTTGTCTGTGTAGTTTGGGTCCCAGCTATTGCCGAATTGTTCGATTGTTAATTTTTCGTTAATTTTCAAGTATTTTTAGTCTTCTATTGATCTATGATAGTGCACAACAAGTGGGTAAGAGATTAAGGTGCCTTCTATGTATTATCAGTTTTAGCTTCTTATTTACATTGCGAGATGTATGGGAGCATTTTAATTCATTAAATTCAAAAGATGGTTGTGTACATTGTTCTTAAACTAAGCTGCAAGTCTATGTAATCACATTCATTTTTTGCTCTTACGGGCCTCCAGCTCAACTCTTACATTTTTCTACTGGCAGTTTCAGGACAACCCAGTCGAACATATCATATACTCGTACTTCACTTCCAAAAATTTAAATTTCCAGTCCTAGACAAGATTTAGGGAAGCTTTCGCGTAGAAGCAATAAGAGGACTAGGTTTTATTTGCCTGTATTTAACTGGATCTCCACTCAGGATGTGTTCCTTGTTTTCGCGTGCAGGAGAAAACAGAGCCCTACTTCCTGTTCATTTTCTGCGTAGAGTCCTCCCTGAAGATCTTGGCCCTCGGTTTTGTGCTGCACCCAAATTCCTACTTACGAAACATCTGGAACATCATGGATTTCGTCGTCGTCGTCACAGGGTAAGACAGTCTATATTCCTCCCTAATAAATCCAGCAGCAATATCAATCGACCTGAATTGATTATAATTTTGAATGTTTCTTCTCCGATGAAAAATTCGACGGCGGGAAAATGCAGCTGTGGGATAATTATGATCGAATTTGCGGTTGCTCTTTGAGTATGAGATGTCTCTGAGTATTGCAACTCCTGAGAAAATTAAAAAATTATGATGAAAACCTTTTACGCGGACTCTTGTGAAATGCTGCTTTGCGATCTGGCAGCTTCCATTTCAGCTTGCGACGATTGCGCCGTGACGAAGTCGGCCTACATATTTTTACACAGAAATTTGAAACTATGCTACGCATATTAATAAAATACAGAGATATTCCAAGCTTTTGTACTAGAATAGATACTACGTATATTGCACCCTGGTAACGTGCGAGGGCATGTGCGTAATAATCAGTACACAATTTAATTCAGAGAATTTGTGGCTAATGTGTGCATACGGAATAGGAGAAAAACCTCCAAAAATTTTCGTTATTATCGGTTACTCTACAAGTTTCACTAATTTATGTTATAACACTACATATTTCAACAGTTAAAAATGTTTCAACCTGTGGAAAACTAACCTGTACAAGCGACAGCAATGGCAATCGAAAAATAGTGGGTTGACGCTACGAAGAGTACAATAGGATTCATTTCAACGAGTACAAGTAAATCAAACTATTAACTGCTTTGGGGCTGTTTTCCCCGTCAAAATAATATTTCAAGTTTTGCAGTGTACTAGAGATCTTAACAAACCGTTCGCTTTAAATTGTAACTGCGAATCATCATCACTGCACCTCGATGTTGTCAAAATTGAAGAATATATTGAGAATTAAAAACGTCTCCGTACATTTCGTTAGTTGTTGGCTGAGTTATCACACAACTGAACGTAATTTGATACCAACTGGTGCGCTACTGACGATCTTAGTGTATATAATTTTATTAAAGGGAGCGCAAAATGGGCTGTGAAATTCGTGACGCAGTTTTCAACGGTTCATCTGTTTTTTTTTTGTGATCAGCTGGTTATTGGTCATTGACTCAATAACACTCCCAGGTCTCCCTTTGGCGGTACCAATGTGGTTGAAGATCTCCGTTAACCCGTTA
Organism: Orchestia grillus; assembly: GCA_014899125.1. Lineage (NCBI taxonomy): Eukaryota > Metazoa > Arthropoda > Malacostraca > Amphipoda > Talitridae > Orchestia > Orchestia grillus. Next base: position 51,467 of record VOMN01071691.1, on the reverse strand, counting down.
AATGCTTTATGCAACTATATTTTGATTGTTGTTTTGAGTTGACCAATATTGTTAAACTGAGGTACTCGCTCGTCAACCGAAGTAATCAGCTGAGACGCTTTTTGAAATTTGGAAGAATTTTTCATTCCATTTAAGACTCGCAACTTTACTGCTCAAACCTGATCAAGGTGATGAAGAGATTTGGCTCACATAATTTGGTTCTTAGGTTCTGTAGGGTATTTTGTTTGTTCAAATTTTCTTGGCTATTACGCCAAGTTTGAACTCAGGAGATAGGAGGCTGTGTACAATGTCAGGGTTCAGCCTCTGAATACCACACTATCCGGAAGCAATTCACGGAGAAGGCAACACGTAGCGTGACTACCGGGCTGATGTAGTGGCCCGGTTCCTTATACTTCTCTTATTCTCTTGTACGTTTTTACAAGTCAGTGACTGGCGGTTATAGTGTGCAATTTTTGGGTAAGCTGTGTACTTGTTACCCACTCTAGCTTTTTTGCGGGGCATCTATAATTAGCTATAGTTTTGGCTGCGTATGTTGCCTCCGTATGGTTGATTAATTTACCGACGGGTATGTTACCCTGGGTTATAGAACTGCTGCCCCCTAACTTGAGCTCTGTACTCAGCATGACTTATTTTACTAGTGCATACCGACTTGAATATCAGCAAGAAGTTGTACAGTTCATCCTTAGAACTAAATTCACATTTGTTGTCGCATGAACTAGAATTTTCAGCATGCGATGGTTCGCATGTTTAGCTGAAACGTAACTGATAAGTTTTCAAGTCATTTGTTTTCTTTAGCATTTAAACACATTACGATGTCTATTCATATTGTCAGAGGGAAGATGAAAGAAACATATTGTAAATTTTCTCAAAACAGTTAAAAAATTGAACTGTTTATATCAGATATGTATTCTAAATAAATAAGGTTGTCTTGAAATATGTTCCAAAATTACATTTCACATGAAAGTCCCTCCAGCATTGTGCTCAGTTTGGCCACTCTTGTTCAGGATATCAAATTAAACTTTCTTTCCTCGCCCGACCGGTGCATGCTCGCGTTGCATTTCACAAATTCCCTTGTAAAAATTTATGGAACTGATCATCCTTGCGAAAACTTGAGCGTTCCGATAAGAAACTTTGGACTGGAGTGTAAAAACCGCGTCTCGGTGGGTGATCTTAAAGTCCTAAACTTGCGTAAAAAACCTAAACCTGCGTAAAAAATCTCATAGTGCGTAAAGAAGCTTAAACGTGCGTAAAGAAACCTAAACGGGCGTAAAAAAACCTAAACGTGCGTAAAGAAACTTAACCGTGCGTAAAGAAACCTAACCGTGAGTGCTCGTGTGTTTCTTGAGCATGTTACCTCTGTTCTTTGGCTGCGCACCTACTGCACTTTTTAAATAATGTGTAGCATCGTTGTTTTGACATTGTCCGCTGCATGAAATCTTCTTCAGTTGTTATCGATGTTTTCTGTGGCATTACAAAGCGTAGGCTGTACAGTGGAACACTTGACATTCATCAATCGTTTACCAGTTTTTGTTCTGTTCTTTTAGCTCCAATATCTTCAGATGATTCCTACCGACCTTATACTTCATGAACTCATATGTATTTTCAGTCGTTAGGTATTCCATTAGTTTTCGTTGGTCTTGCCATTGAAGTAGTCGAAATATTTTTCCTTTCGTCTAGTGAGTGATGAGTTCTACGTATCTGTCTGTACAAAACTTTACCGCGAGCAGTCCTACATCGCAAGGAAATTATAGGCTAACGGACATATTTCCGATGATTGTTCAAAAATATTTTCCAGTACTTTTCAAAGGGTTTATGCGGTATTGAATGATGCCATGACGTTTCTCTCCACTTCTGAGTGGGTCCTTACAACCCAGCAACAATGTAGGACATTTTGCCTGTAAGTTCACATCTGTTAAATTGGCGGAACAATTTCCTCGTCATGCTCAACACTGAGTAAATTTTAACACTCTTATCTTTATTTATTCTGAAATCGATCTTCAACTCAACCATACTGAAGAATTAATAAAATCAAATTTGATTATTAGGCTCGGGTTACTTTTCTATCTTCGCAGTAATCTCCTACAGAGAAGAATTCATTATTGTATTAAACTCCAAGCAGACGATTTTTTTGCCTAATTTGTGACTTCTAGCTTATAATTTAGAGAATGAATCATTTTCAAAGAACCTTTCTTAGCTGTTGAGGTTCCTGATATATTTAACATCTAGTTTACTCGTTTTCTATAAGGGTAAAAATCGATTAATCTATGCGGTACATATCACTACATAGGTCTCGAGCCTTTATGTTGAGTTAATCTATTTCAAAATGTGCGAGTTGTTGAATATTTATGTTCGGGGTTCTTTCTATGCAGTCTACCCATAATCAGACCTTCTTCCAATAACCGAAAGAATCCGTGTTCTCTGCAAGACATGGTATAACAATGATAAGGAAGTGATACTTTTAAATTGGCCTGTTGCGAATGCTTTTATTTGCCCGTATAAATACCTGGTTTGTTGGAATCTCATCTCCATAACACAAATAGAGCCGTGATGACCGAATTTTTAACGTCATTCACGCATTTTTTCGTAGAACGACTGATATATAAATACACATATATATACGTTGTTTGGATAGTCAACCGCCAATAGAAACATGTTCCTAGAATTGTTTTGTATAGCTCCCTTTTAAGTTCGTGAGAAATTGATGAGACAGACTTGTGTTCTCGTATCAGAATTAACAGTAGTTCTATTCGTTCGAGTAGCATTTTCCCGTAAGGCAAAAATAAAATGGAATTGTTGTTACTAGAAAATGGTTTATAATGACGATTGCCTCTTCCCTCATTCTTCTCGGTTTAACGATGAACGCATATTTAGTGACATTCATACGTGCCTTCACGCTATGTGGTTGCGATTGAATAATGCCACCTTGTAGCTGCAAATTAGTTTCAGTGTTTGAATGGATTACTGGCTAAAAGAAACGTGTGTAAGTTTCGAGAGCCTACAATGACTGAAGTTTGTTATACAGCTGAGAGCATGGATTTTTACGATCGAATCAGTCATATCACACACGGCTTACACGAGTCCAGCCAAGGGCATTCTGTTGGCCCGTGGCCGCATAACCCAGTCTAACTTTTTCGCCGGAGCATTTATAATTATCTATATTTTTGGTCGCCCAAGCGCAGATGTCGCCGCCATATAGTTCATTATCGACGGCGTGGCGGAAAAGCTAGACTGGGTATTGTTGACTTCAAGTGACGTATGTAGGCCTGAAAATTTGTTATGCGTAAAATTAAATTCAATACAACGTTGCATCACTAAGAAAATTCCTCATTTTTCTTTAAATCATGACGTTATTAGCATTTAAACTCTAAGCAGGCAGAAAATTTTGTATTGACGAGTGAGTTCAAGTTTTAATGAAGTGGAGCCTCCATTGTTGAAAACATGCAAAACTGAAAGTGTTAAATTCAGCTCCGTGTCATGATCACTGATTCGTGAATAGGAATTCAAAATAAATAATATTTTTTAACTCAAATGTTTGTTAAAATGAAACGACGCCATCAAGATTTACAACAAAGCCCGGAGGCGTTCTTGCTTCGTATATCTTGGAATATGACCAATATGTTCACAGCTCCCTTTCTATAGCATCAGTACTCATCTTAGAAATCTGTCTTGTGTCTCACACGAGACGTCTTGCCATAAGCTGAACTCGCTTAATTCTCTAGGCGGACTTTCCTTTAGTTCGTGGCAATTTGGAGCCGAGTGGCAGAGCATGAACGTAGTAAGCTGCCACGCCATCAATCTCGGATGCTGGCTAAAGTTTTTTCCTGAGGTCAATCGGACTCTAACGACTCCCATTGTTTGCAAAAAAAATCTAAGTACACAAAAACGCATTAAAGTACGTCTGAAATTGAGAAGGATGTTTCGACCACGAAATGGCCGTTTGAATTATTGAATTATGAGCGGCATGGTGGGCGACGCCTAATGTAATGAAGGCCCTCACCCCGTCCGCCATGAACCATCACTTTGGTAGACGACAAGGCGGTCTGGACAGCTGCGGCCTCAGTGACGGCTTAAACAAGTCATTCGTGGCCGGCTGCAGCATGCAGGCTCTCTCGCTGATGGCAGCGCCGCCGCTGGGAGAGCGATGACCTCGCCAATGTCGTCATTGAGGTCATTCTTTTCTACATTCGCTACCAGACCCAATTTCTTAGTCAGATGGAAGGACAATATGTTTCTTTTAGTTCGAACAGCGTTACTTACACGTGAGTGATGCGAAATGATTGAAAATACAGCTGTCGGTCATACTGTTTTTGGATATTTTGGTTGCGAAAGTGTTTGCAGCACTGCTAAATTACACAATGGAATTTGTGATTCTCAAGCAAAATTTAAAATATTTTAAGATAGTAATTATCTCAAGAAGCTGCTTAACATGCGAGTTATCTGGGAGCAGCGATAGGCAACTTTATACGTAGTTTGAAAGCTGTTAAGTGAGTTTCGCCTACATATGTTTTATACTTATTATGTGCAGTTATATTTTCCTGCTTCCATATTTTGTTGAGCACGGCCGTTCCTTTCCATCCAGAAATTGATCATTTCTGTGGCTCAATCGATGTGCACAAAATATCAACGATGCTTTCTTTTCCTCAAAACGGAGGTTGATTTACGTACCTCCTTTGATTTTGTGTGTATGTAACAGTAGCTTGCGTGTGTAGAATTTACTTGTGCAACTCGGCTGATCGCCGAAAACCAAATTGAAAATCGTTAATTTTGTTCAGGGCGACGTCTATAAAGCCACAGCCATTCTCTCAATGAAGGGTGATGCCTTTGATCGAAATATTTTTTTGCCTTGTCAAGTCGTCTGCATAATTTTTGGTACATAAATATGACAAAACAGCATGGTGTTGAGAAAATAAGATCTCTCAATGAAATTGAATGATTTTGAACCCTCAGGTACGTAGATGTGCACCAATTGGAGCTTTCAAGTTCGAGTGACATTTTTCGCTCTTTTTGGTAACAGCCTGTCATTTGAAGTGCTCAACTCTGGAAGGAACGGTGACCAATTCTTCTGATGCTCCTGTGTGTAGAGGGAACCTCACGTTAATTTTTGCACTCGTAAACCTCTGCCAGTAAACACAGGCCTCTCAATCATATTTTTACAAAAATTCCATCTGGAATTTAAAATTATTTTTTTAACACTGCGTATAAAAGCGATGATAATGTTCTCAGAATGTTGTCGTGATGGTAAATGGGCCTATATTCATAGTCTTTGACGGAATCAAAATTTTAACAGAAAAACAGGAATATAAAATTCACATTTTATAACAGCAGCATGGGGTTTTAGTTCGCATGGGGCTTAACGCCCACGTGCATGCTTTACATAAGGTTTTAGTTATCAAATTACTATGGAAAAGATTCGATCTAAGAGTTCGCTGTCCTTCGTGGCGATTAAAATTTCAGAAGGTGAGGGCTTATCTGCTCTCTTCGACAAAATATCGAAGCTATCGGTGTATACGTTCTGTGTTTTTCACGACAGAAAAAATTGTTAGGGAGGTGGATTGTAATTGAGCACCCGGTGTAAAAGTGATGTACTGTTACAGTACCTAGATTACATCTTTCCTCAAACTGCTGAACTCTCATTTCAAAATGTATGACACATTAAGCATGGCACATCTTCATTACCAAGGTTGGCTATGGCAGAATACACGTCGCCCTAATTGTCACTTCCATTTTATTTTGTGTTTGGACATCATTTTGTGTTGATATTTCGCACCTTCCCTTGACGGTGTTGTTCTCGAGCTTTGAACAATATTTAACAAGGGTCACTCTTAACGTCACCACCAACAGTGGTATGACCATCGTGGCTTCGGACGACGTTGCAGCGGCGGTGGATTTGAGGATGCTTCGGTCATTCCGGGTGTTAAGACCCCTGAAGCTGGTATCCCGGTTACCAAGTGAGTCCTGAGTACCTACGAGCCCTCGGGAACTTGAGGGCAACGCACTTCAGGTTCTATTCATTTCTGTGCTGGTGTGTCTTACCTTGGCTCGAAAGCTTTTAGTCGAAAGTACCTCTTCCGTCGTATATAACTTACCTTAATTAACCTCATACGCCGACCTCTGCCTCAAATAACATTTTTCTCATACTCATCATCACGGCAAGGCATTGGCGCCAATTCTGCGAGTACAGGGTGTTCTCTAAAAAATTGAGTCGAGTTAGAAACTTTGTAGTCCCTAAAGTATTAGTACTAAAAGCCTGAAGTAGGTTTTATCGAAAAGTGCAGGATTTGAAATTCGTTTAGTGTCATGCATTCGATTAAAACGAATATATAGGCACATCTGTAGAACTTCAATTTCATTCTTAGTTTATTAGTACTACGATCAACAATCGAACGGAGGAAATATGTCGTGATAGAAGTAATTAAACACGGATTCGTAATAAAAACAACTCGACGACTTCAAGCAAGATATGGAGTACGATTACCTGAAAGAAGAGTTCAGACTAATTAAGCTCAGCAGAATGTTCACGGGGCAGTTCATAATTTAATATCAATAATTGGTTGTCATAATAACAAATTCATATAGATAAATCCATTTAATCTAGTGGTATTCGCTTTAAAAGTTAAACATGAGGTAAGATAAAACTTGAGATCTTGTTTTGTCAATAAACCCATTTCAACCTTCTGGCAATGACAGTTTACTGAGTACAACGTGTTTAAATCGGCTGTTTTTTATCGGACGCCCTGCACCGGTCTTCGAACACAAACATTACGCGCGCCGTGTCTGCCCGTAATGTATTCAGTACAAGGCAATTTGCGAGAGGATTGCAGAGGCTCATTTCGCCTCATGATAACGCCAATCGACAAAAACCAACATGCACAGATTCGCAAAAGTTGTAAATTGATTCAAATTCAAGTACATCATTCAAAGATCTGTGAGATTCGGCTAACAATGTTGCACATGTGAGTTGGTAAAATAGTCTTTGAGGCCCTGTGTGAGTAGGTAGAAGAATGGTACAATGCAAGGATAAAAAGAGCTAACTCAAGAATGAGACCACCGGAAAATTCGAAAGTAGAGGTTACTGCAGTTTTTGCTGAAAACGATCGCAAAAATGATGGTTACGGTTCACAAAAGCCATAACATTCTATTAAAACATACGTTCTTAAATTTATTCGAACATTTTAAGAAGTGTGAGCAGCGCTTTAGCAAAAGGCCTTTACTGAAAATACGTAAGGGTGTCAAAACAACAGAGGAGCTATGATAAAATTAGCCTCCGAGAAATGTGTCAAGTCCGGTTATGGCTGTGAGGGATAAAACAGGAGAAAGAACCTTCAGTTATGCAGCTACCTTTCTGAAGTATGGGCCCTGAGCACAACTGTGCATTACAGCACCAGTCTCGCTGTTGTGCCAGTCGGTACAGCTTCAGTTTGCGGCCTGGATTACCGGTTCACGAAAATGCAGGGTACGATTCCTCCCGCCTGTTATACGATTTATCCATCTGAGCGAGGTAGAAAAAGTGACTTGCTTTGGAGCTTCTACATGGAAACCTTAAGACTTGGAGAGTGAACGCATAGACAAATTTCTCCTTCGTTAAAAAATAAATTCTTCTATTAGAGACGGTGCCCTCCTAGTTATAGAAGGAAAAAAGCACATATGTTCATTTATGAGTAATTTTTCATTCCTTTTTTTTGCTTATATTTAATTTAAAACTTTTCTTTTACATTTTTTATTCGTATTGTTTTTCTATCTATTTATTTTAAACTATACGATACTTTTCTTCCTGTGCTAGTTTTTTATTGCATTGCTTTTCACACCATCATTCGGACAAACAAGTTTGGCATTTGCATTTTAGTACTTTTTTCGTGTTTAATGACGGTGAAGGGAGCTCGTCAGCGCAGCTGGAGATAGAATTCTTCTCAGAGGCGGTACTCTCAACATGCAAGTGTCTCTTCAGTTACATTTGGAAGACCGTATCCGACTGTTACGCAGACCACAAAACTTGACCGATTGTTGGTCCACTCTGTTGCCGGTAGCTTTTTCTCGGGTTGGGTTGGAAGAAAAGATTCAATTTGTTAAGGTCTAGTTCAGGGAAATAAGAATTGCTTGAATTTGCTTACAATCACGTGAGAGAGTGTACTGTAGATGTTGAACTTCAATCTGTGTGAACAATAATGTATAGACTGATCGGTTGTTGTTCATGGTCTAGTTTTAGCACGTATGGACTTCATGCAAGCCGCATAGGTGCTCATGACAACCCATGTGGCAGGCCACGTGCCACAAAACACTGGCTTTTTCCTATCCTTTGAACTTCATGGTGCTCGAGGGACATGTAGGTTCCCTGAGCTCCACTCGGGGTTCTTTACTCAAGGTGTCTGGCCTAGTCGCGTAGTCTAGGAATTATGCAACCTTACCCTTATCTGCTCACCGTGAAATCGGCAGTGCTTGTCGCCAGGATCTTGTGTTGGACTATTCTTGGAATACGATAGCTATTTCACTTTTTCTTTCTCTCTTTTTTTTCTTTCTCTCTTTATCTGTAGCGTAACAAGCAGTTTTCCGTGCAACCAACCTTCTGTATGTGTGTCGTCTATACTTGCTCTAAGCAAATCGTCCGCTTATTATTTGTCTGGCTGAGATACAAGAAGTATACGAGCGAAGTATGGAGCGAAGTGTACGAGCGTTGTCGCTCAACTCTCGGTCAAACGCTGCAGTCAAAAGCCCGTGACAGTCAAGCTCGCTTCTCCAAGATGCCAACTTCTTTAACGGTAAATAGTTCTGATTGAACGAAAAATTTGTTTCTGCGTATTTACCAGTACTTATGTACATTGGGATGATACATTTCTCGCTCAAAACGAAATTCGTGAGGAAACATTCATTTTTTAATGATTATGAGTTCAAATTTAATTTAAAGTAATTGTTGAACAATCATTCTTAATCTTTACAGAGACGTAAAGCTTTTATCGATTGTTGCCTGAAAGCAGCACTGTGCATTGGGAGTTAATCTGCTCAGTAAACACTCGTAGACCGTGGCGAAGTGGGCGCGTGGCGACCCATAAAAGCAAGTCACTTGCGCTGCCGTCATTAGTGCGAACAGATAGTCGTTTGGCAATGCATCATCAAGAGTGCGTGGTCCCCACTGCCCTGCTGCTGTGTTCTGCGGCTCAAGCCCGCCGCTGGTACGGAAGCTAGTTTTAGCTTGGGCGACTGCTTCAAATTCTTGATATTGAAGAGGGAATAATTAAAACGCTTGTTTTCAAGTTAGATATGCTTTCCACTTCAATTTCTTCTTAACTATGCTTTTCTAGTACCTTTCCATTTCTGCTTTGTTCATGTTTTTTGTGTTACATAGTTTCAATGTGTTATCTAGATTATCATTTGAAATCTACTTTCGCCTGATATCTTATAACCCACAAGGAAAGTCGGGCCTGCTTGTCAGTGCACAGTCTACCTGACGCAAAATCTGAACAGAAATCAATCTATTTAAAACTCTCGGCACATGCGAAAGAGACTACATTTTAGGAAGTAAATTCCAAGGCAGGTTACTAAAACAAAAGTGAGACCCAGAAGTTGGGCATGCCAAAGTTGGTGATACATCAACTCGTAACTGTCCTAACAGAGCATTGTAATATAGTTGAAATTGTGAGCAATCACTCGCAGTAATGACTAGAAAGCACTGAGATTTGGTATGGTGAATTGAAGGTATACCTTGTCATTAGGAGTCTACCTGTCTTCCGTTGAAAATAGCTCATGTTCTGGAAATTGTCCTCTTTTTTCTTATTGTAGTTGGTTTCAGTGTTGTTTAAAATTTTAGAATAGATGTTGTGCTCATAAATTAAAAGTAGAGCTATTAAAACACTTAATTTTCCTTGAATAACTGATAACATATTTATCAAATGCTTTTGAAATTGGAACTAGAATTCTGTTGAAACACATTTCCTATCGTGGCTTGATTGGTGTTTGGTGTAGAAATTCTGATTCAGGTCAACCAATCGTCTGGGATACTGCACTCCTAGCATTCAAACCTTCAGATCTTAATTATTATACGCATACAGCACATACTCCAGAACTTTTAGCTTGTGTTATGATCGTATTCAATGTCTGCTAAGTAGCAGACAAATATTCCGCTGCAACAGGCTCAGTGGAGCAAGGTCTTTAGCATAAGAAAGAATATTGACTATCAAAATTCTGGAATTATTTTGAAGCGTGCCATTCATTAAATTTTCCAAAATCTAGACAGTGTATGTCTTGTTCTACGAGCATTACTGTTTCCATTTTGCCGAGATTCGATATAATCAATACTTTATCCTGTAATGGAAAGTTTTCAGTGAAGGTTAAGTCCTGTTCCAGAATTAGTACATAGTGTCGTTTGGCTAACATCAAGTTTTTTTCTTTTTCCTCGCTATTTTGTGCGAACTCCTGACAGTTGCGCCGGCGCAGCCCACCTTCACCCTAACTGCAACGCGGATCATGTCTGAAACAGTTCTCTAGCTCAAAATATTCCTGCTGTCAAAATTAGCCAAGAATTGTTTTGTTTATACCAGGAAAGTGGTGCAGTGAAGCATTGATGCTCACCGATCGGGCAGCCGCGCTGCCTCTCAGCCCCTTGACAGATTTCTGTTACATTTCACGGGTGTGTCACTTTCCCGCTAACTTTGGTTTTTGCTTTGAAAAGCGCATTGTGCCGCGTGAATAAAACACTTTATGAAGGTTGAGATGCAAAAAATCAGCTAGATGTGATATACAAAATAAAAACACAAGGTGGATTTTATCGGATATTCTCGTCCTAATCTCCAGACACTCGACAACTGCTGGACGAGAATTCTCGAATTTCACCCTGAAAAAGGTTAACCATGTGCCGAGCGACAAGTTTTCAACTTTATTCGTAGCAATAACACTAAAGTGGGTAAGGATAATATTATTTTGATGTGAAAATGATTTTTCTCTAGAGCTTTTGAACAGGCTTAGCTCATCATCAGTACGAACAGTAAATCGTGATAAAGGGTTTTGACGTTTCACTGTGTTTTACAGTTCATACCGTTGGTGAACTTAGTTGTGCTCGATAGCTCTGAAAATTATAAATTTTCATGCCAAAAATAGTGTGTTTTCTTCCCGCTTTGGTCTTCCTTTATCTTTAACCTGTTGACGGTGACTGGTCTGGCGGCGACGGTACATTCACACTGTCAGTGTGGAGGAAAGTGACCGCGTGAATGCAACAACCACGACATCCCCTAACGTTGATAGTGACCGTGTGCGTGCAACAACCACGACATCCACTAATGTCGACAGTGAACGTGTGTGTGCAACAACCACGGCGTCGACATATGTCGACAGTGACCGAGAACAGGTTAAAGAGCACACAAGGGTGGAGACGTGTGCGGCGTTTGTGCCAGTTGGCCCTGCGACTCATGCAGGCATGCCCGCCTCACAGGTCCAACTGCATAAGCGCAGCGGCCTGTATCGTGTCAACCCTATGAGGACTACTGCCATTCTTGATCAAAAAACGTTAGAAACGATACCATTTGTCTCAAAATTTTATTGTTTCGTTCAAAACTTGTGTGTCTATACCCACACGTGCATAAAACACATGTACGCGTGACTGCTTTCGTTTTATTTCGTTCATTTAGAAGATAAGTGGGTCCTCTTAGGGTTGATAGTGCGAATATCATGGCTATTTTAATACCATCGGTGATTATAAGCTTTTAAATCGGATGCTAACTGCTTCCATTGGTTAGGTTTGACTTTACTAGGGAATGTCTGAGCTCTAAAACTTACACCAAAAGTTTCGAAACTATTATTGTTACATCACCGGTATTTTACCCTATGTAAACTGCTTAACTGACCCAATTTCAACTAGACATGTTCATATTTCGCTGTTGTTCTACAGGTATCAACTCTACTGAAATTTCGAGTGGTCTAGCTTTAATTCCATAACTGAATAGCTAATCCTGTATTTGAGGGTACCTGTGTGAGGTACCGTGTGAGTTGCTCTACTAGACATCTATACTCTTTATGTACGTGTACTTAGGATGACGCAGTGCGAACAAGTGTGTAATTTATCAAATTTACCCATCGATTTTTGGAGCCGCGATGTGAAATAGTAGTTTAGACTGCCGAGCACACTGAAAAAGTCAATAATTATTTCCATAAATAGATCAAACGCTTCTTTGTTTTCCTAACAGATTTTCATTCCAGTCTTGTGTGACGTCCTTCACCGGAGTATCAATTGATTTGATTGTCCAAACAGCTGAAATTCTCGTCCATCTATGCTTTCTTTTATTTCATTTCATTGCCTCATACACTGTAGAATCACATTTTTGTACTACTTGCACCGTAGTTAGTAGCCCGTTACAATTTTTACTGTAAAATTTTTCGCTAGTTCGATTTTGTCGAATCGCCCTTCGGCTTCATACGTTTGGCGTTAAATGAGCATAAAATTGTCTTGTCCAATGCAGCCAAAGAGGGATGACTCGTATCGACCTTATGCCATAGTCTCACGAGCATATGGTAATAACAGTAAGAATAGCACACGGTAATTCCTTTGAAATTCAGCGTGACAGTGTGATCGAGCGATGTTCCATTATTCCATTGGGAAACCACAATTCCAGGAGCTGTCCACTTTGCCCTGTGGCGTGACAAAATCGTACTTGCCGCTTTCTCATTACTTTAATGCATGATGTAATCTTCCTATCACAACTGCTCACTCTTGCACTGACATTCTTAAAACGTTCAGAGTACTTTACTTGGATTTTGCGCCCAGTTTCTTTAATACCCCGCGTGTTTGTCTGTTTCTTGTCTAATGCAGTGTCAAAATGTGTTGTGGTGTCGGTATGTGCGTAAGAGATTTTTTCACCGTAGATTTTACTTGCTGTGTATCTCCTGAGATAAAACAGTTTCGTCACTGCACTTCGGGCGTTGTCTAAGCGAGCTATTAACACGCGACTTTTGGCGGGCGCATGATTCTCGCCGCAGCGTGGGCGTAAATTTTTGGATTTACCAGGCTGTTCCATTGAAAATTTGAACCGTTATGTTCCGTATTCATGTACATGTTTAAGTGCATTTTTGAAGGTATATTATGCCTTACTGTGGGGTAGCCATCGACCGTTTCCCCTGACCGTAAGTGAAGTGCCGTGCGGTGTTATTTTTATAGTTATTTTTAACATTGTTCTAGTGGCATGATGCTCAGGATTTCATGTAGACAGATGAAGTATATTTTTGAAAGGGATTTGAGTCTCTTCTTTCTCGATTTTTAACATGGGTTATTGCTGACATTAAATTCGGCCAGTAGTGATGCAGTTGAAGTTTTGCAATTTTGTGCCGATTGTTGATAAATATGGATGCTGAATTTAGAAGAACGTGTACAAACTTCAGAATAGGTTATTATATAATGTTTTTGTTGATTTATGTGTAGTAACTTTGTACGTAGCTCTGAACTATACTTATATTTCATAGTCACCATTTCATAAGTGAGCAGTTATTTCAACACTCCTAACGTAATTAAGTAAACATTTTTCTATCCTGAGGTTGCGTCCTCAAAGTCTACTTCTCTCGTTTAGAAGGAGCGTTGAAGCCTTCGCTCAGCTATGAAATGATGAATTTATCAGGAAACATAATATTTTTATGTATGTGCGTTATTTTTTCAATGACGCACTGATTTTTTGTAAGGGTACTATGTTTTTCTCTTACGCTGCCGTTTTTGAAGCTTAGCTCGCTCATTTGCATTTTTTGTGAAAATTTTTAAATTTGAATTTAAAATGAAAGAGATGACCACGTGGATTAGCTTGCTAGAATTTTTGTAGACGTGATAATTTTTGCTATTATAAAGTTGTACGGCTTGTTACCCGGAAAGTGTCAAGTGTTCGTAGCCCCACGAAAAGAGCTCAAGAAAATACGCGTGAAACTAAATTACTCCTTTTCTATTGTACTGCTAAATTTTCGTTCATCCACCCTCAATATGATGTAAGATGAAGGCAACCTTCGAGAAAGAATCGCTAGTGAATAATTTTCAAACGCTCGCTTCCCTTGGAAGTTTCCATGTAGTGGGTGATACAGTATCGACCTACAGTACTCGAAGAACCAACGGACCTGAGTCTGTCGAGAGCTAATGGTCGTGGTTGACTGATGAATTTATCAAAGATAATTTTTATTGCAAATTTAAGGGAATATTTTATGATTGAAAGATCATGATTGACTCCTCGAATTTGTGTCCCAGCACTTCACGCTACATACTGGGTGTTTGAAACGCCGTCTGAAAATTTTACTATCCGTCAAGCCAAAATAAACTCTCTGTATGATTACCTTGAGAGTATTAGAGACTTGGTCCAGGCATTAGTGTTAATTTCACAGAGGTCGCGCTCTCGCACTGGGTTCCGAACACTTGGCAAAGTCTCATTTTAATAGTTCTGAACTCTGTCTAAGGCTCGGATGTGTGTTTTTTACCCTACAGATTCGTGACCCTATTTATGCAAGAGGACTTAGGGGTAGACTTGAGAACCCTGAGGGCTATACGAGTGCTCAGACCTCTAAAGCTTGTGTCTGGCATCCCGAGTAAGTAGTGACTGCAGCTCTGCTTCTCCTTTAGGAGCATCCTTGTGTGCGTACACGGCCTTCTTTGCACTCACGCCAGCGGTCTTTCAATTATTAGTGTGATTTTGTAATGCTCATTCATTTTTTTCCTTGAATCACTGAAACACCTTTATTTTTCTCTCGAATTTTATTTACCTATAGTTTGGATGGGTATGATTTTTATTTCGCATCGCTTTTGTCGAACATCTGGTAACTTAACGGTAAAAAACGGAAAATCCCGAATCAGTAACTTTCATATCAGTGATTTGCAAAGAATTGCTCATGTTCTGATTGCAGACTGATCGTCACTTAGACTAGAAGTCTTAATATCGTATGAGAAAGTTTCTCTGTGAAGCGGCTGACTCCGTCAATATTTTATGCGCTCGTTTTTTGTTTGCTTCCTGCCATTCGAGACTTGCCTCCCAAATGCCTTCATGAGGCTTAAGGCTTTGTGTGCACAGTCGATCTCAACTGAGTTCGAAAGCCTATTTCTTTCTGCTCATTGGGAAATAACTTTATACAAAAGCAGGAAAAAATTTAAATTTTTCGAATGTCTCTTATATCCTTTGGTATCGTACGACCACTTGAACGCAAGCTTGGTCTTTCCTCACAAAGAATTGATATCTTCAGAAGCTTGACGCACTCTCAGTTGGCTGCTCCTCAAGTGAGTGCATGGAATTTTCTGAGTTGTTGCGACTGGCCGCGTCTTGCGCTGTGCGGGGCACTGTTTATTTCTTTGACGTCACGTTCTCTTCTGAGTTACTCGTGTGCTTGCAATCTCTTACAATCGATTAATTCACCCTCTTGAAGGTCAGTTATTCATGAATGATTCAGGGCGGAGGCCAAATAATTTCTAGGAATGCGAAAGTCAAATAGTATTGATTTGTGAAACTTGATGCACGCTTATATAGTCTCAGATCAATCATTCTCTTGAGAGAATATGCAATCAAGACTCTTTTATTCCAGCTTCTTTATCGAGAAGAATGTAGTGATCGGCGTTCATACACCGATAAATTTACACCTGCTTTCCAATTAGTCACTATTTTTACTAATGTTCGGTTATTATCTGAGGTAAACGTCTACACGAAGCAAAACTGCATGTGATGCATAATGAGAAAATGACTTTTGTTCATTTTTCATTATTTCTTCTTGACCCTACAACTTATCCCCTAGTTTATGAATAGTTATTACCACACACAGTAACTCTTCGTTGAATTTTTTTTAGTTAGCAACGGGAATGGAAAAACGCACCCGTGAGCGTGTTTGTGTTGTCCAGAACTTAACATTACCGTAAGAAAAGCTTTACTGTTTCACTCGCTGCAGTTCCCCACTGCCTTTATTATTTGGCCTTCGCCTCGCAACTTGGGTCGTTTTCCTGTGAATTTTATGTGTTGATTTTATTTGATCCTCAATAATGTTATTTTATCCCGTACTATGTGTCTATTCTTTCTTGCTTTTTGTTCTCTCGCTTGTCTTTATACTCTTAGCCTGTACCCGGAGTCTCATACACTGATATTTTTAATTAGTGTGCAATAGTTTTAGATAATATTTTTTGCTTAGCGTTTTTCTGAACATTAGTAGCTTAATTTTTCCAGTCAACACTCATTTTTTTAGACTGATTAACCGTGGCACTGAAACACACATTGTATTCTTGCTGATGGCATTCATTTTAAATGAGCATTGTACTGATGGGGTCTTCCTTGAATTTTGTTTCGCAAATATTTAATTTGTTCGGCGTTCGTTCTTGAACCCTGGCCTACACTGTACTGATTATTTTTGTTACGCTTTACGACAAATTTTTTGACCAGAGTCGCTTGAACGCTTCATGGCTCCGAGTTATCGATAGCTTGTTCAGTACAAATGACTGTAAATTGTAAAATATACATAAATCTACACAACAGGAACATCAGCTATATGCTTGTCTCATAAAATATTTACATCATGATCCACCACATCCTTTGCCCAGTTGAACAGCAAGCCTCGTACTTGTGGCTGGTGTTTGTTTCAACTATCATGTTGCTTCATTCAAGTAAAATTTTCATTGAACTGACTTATTTTAAAAATAGTATGGTCATAGCTGAAAAACAAGTAATCTTCACTAATACACAGGGGTACTTTTCTTGAGATAGTATGACCATAGCTGAAAAACCAGTAATCTTCACTTATACACAGTGAGATAGTATGGCCATAGCTGAAAAACCAGTAATCTTCACTAATACACAGCGGTACTTTTACTGAGATAGTATGGCCATAGCTGAAAAACCAGTAATCTTCACTTATACACGGGGAGATAGTATGGCCATAGCTGAAAACCAGTAATTTTCAGTTCTACATAGTGAGATAGTATGGCCATAGCTGGAAAACTTGTAGTCTTGCCTTTTACAAGGGATGTCACTTTTCCATTCGGAGTGGGTAGTCCGCTGCTGCGACCGTACAGCAAACGCATCCCGTCTGTGTGTCCACTCGCTATCGGCGATGGGGCAGGTCGATAGGCTCTCCCAGTTGGTTGATCTTGACAGCAACTTTCAAACCAAAGCTTACAGATGTAATTCTCTAGAAAGTATCTGAGAAAGGCTCGATTTCATTTGAATTCTTCTGTCTAAATTTTACAGCTTTCTTTACCCGCGTGAGGAATATTTCTGCTGGTGGTTCACATCGGAGTTAGAGGATTTGTTGAGTAAGCTTTCGTAGTCACAAAGGATGCAAATTTTTTTCTTTTTGATAAGGAACTGTCTAATTTACGGCATTCGTTTCGTGACTCCCCTTGCTCAGGATTGTATGACTCCAATTTTCATCATCGGGAAAAAACTTCCGTTCTGAAGCGACAGTCAAATTTATCTCTCACTTCAGCCTCAAATTTAGAAAAGCACCCCGTAGAACACAGGCCCCATGACGCTTTTTCCTCTTCACATTTTTTTGGCACGGTTATAGGGCTTTTTACGCCCATTAACGCCTTTTTTAACGCGTTGTCGCGCTACGCAGGCCTGCAGGTCGTCCTCAAGTCGATCATCAAGGCGATGGCCCCTCTCCTCCAAATAGGCCTTCTTGTGCTCTTCGCCATCGTCATCTTCGCTATCATCGGCCTCGATTTTTACTCCGGAGCTTTGCACAAAACGTGCTATAGTTTGGAGGATCTCGGTGAGTATACGTATAGTCGTATTCCTCATGTTTGGCTACCGTAAAATGGGAGAATTTGGTCGAGCCGTTTTGTATCATTTTCTACAGACCAGCGTCTTCCAAACATTTATTTAGCGCAAGTAATTTATGCTGGGCACTGTTCTACAATCAAATCAGATAAGACACATTACGAACTAGACTCGAGAGAGATATTACTTGTGTGCCGAAATAAGGTACTGCAGGCTTTCACGGCAGGCCTGTAATGGCATCTACATGCGTACTAAATAACATTTTGGCATTTTTCTACGACAGGTTTGATAGAGCATTAGCTTGAAACGCTTTGAATTAGCGGCGGAGCAAAACTTCTTTTGACAAGAGTAGTGTAAGGAAATTTTCAGTTCGAGGGGATCCTTAAGACGTACTCTAAATAAATCATTTACGTTTTAAGGCTCTTGGGCCCGTCGCCATGCTCAATGTATTCTATGGTATCTTGTAGAGAAGCTGTTACAATATTTTAGGTCGCGTTTTGATCAACTTTGACAAGTTCCATGAAGTGTATTTCAATCCTAAAATCGTTTATTTTTGTGGAGAAATTTTACAGTCAATTACGCTTTCCGATGTGCCCGTTATTAGCTGCATATTTTCGTTCAATAACTTGAATGAAGTAATTTCTCAGCACTGTCAGTATCTTCTGTGTGTATGGAAATTACTCGCTGAATAGTACAACAACAGAAACAGTATTACAAATTATATCAATTTCAGGAAGGAGTAGAAACTTTTTCTACGCGTTGATAACATTTAAATTCCTACTTAATGAGAAGAGTCTTCCGTTGAGCGAAATATCTGCGGACTGAAGCTTTCCCTTCAACCCTGAAAGGAGAAATGACCCGTCCCGAAATTTCTGATCACTCTTACCAGCTTCAATAAAGTTGATTCTAAATAGATTACATTTTCCTCTTATTCTAATTCATATACTTTTGAAGCCAATACGAGTTAATTGTCGATATAGGAGTTTTTGAATTACATTTTACTCATTTAGACGTACAGGATACCGTCTAGTCATCCGTCCCTCTGGTGTTAATTTTTGTGCAGGTGGCAAACTTGCTGATCGTTCATTACCGATGGAACTCAAGATTCTGATATTGCTGCCTTAATGAGCACACTCCCAGTATTTTTTGTAACAGCATTTATAATCATCTATAATTTTGAGCGCCTCATCCAGAGGCGGTGAAAATGGAAAAAGCTTGGGCAGCCAAAATTGTAGGTTATTATAGATACTCCAACGAAAATATTTGGCTGAGATTGGTTAGCCGCACTCCAGCTTATATAACAATTGCCAGTGCTTCCCATGCCGTAGTTCCAAAATTTTCATCAAAATTTCCCCTCTTAGTCTTAGAATTATTATCCAAATACCTATCTTTTTCCGGAAAATGAAGTTTGTGGTTACTGCTTAGTTGTGGGGTGTTAGCTACATGCACCACCTAACGAACGATTGCGAGCAGCCGCTTGTGTGTGAAACAAAGGTTTGCTGTCGCCATTGGGCTCTTAGAGTCTTATAAAGTGGTGCATTGATTCCGTTGAGGGCCGTGTGCGAGTTGGCCTGAACAATGAATGTCGGCACCCTCGAACTAGAGCTCATTACGAACTTAAAATGTAGCACACACCGATTGCTATTCTACTTTATCTTCATTTCAAGCCATTAATATCCTTTGAATTATGCGATCAGCCACGTGACTAGCCTCTACGTACTGCCATTTGGAGCCGACTCACTTCGCGAGGCATATGGCCTGTCAAAACAATAATCTTACAACTCCGGGCTGGTGGAGTGAGGCAAAATATAATTGAGCAATCGAGTATTTTTTGGAGCTCAATACCTTGGGCTGCACGCGTTGGGTGTCATTACGTAACTGACGTTACAGTGCACGTCTCCCAAGTCTTTTCAGGGAGCGTGAGAGTGAAACTATTCGTACCCTCAGTGCTAAAAATACATAGAGAGAAGGGAATAAATAAAACACTGGAACTAAAAAATTGAGCCACAAGTGCTCAAACAACGTATGGCTGCTTCTCCGCAATTTAATAAGGTTTTCAATAAACAAGAACGAGGAATAATTCAAGTACGTAGATTACGAAAGATTATTGTTAGGTATTGAGAAATGTATTTCAGTCAGATTGCACCCGCAGAGAGATGAGTGCACGCCATTTGGTCATATTGATAATGGAATTAGAGGAGACTCGGAAGCGTGTAACCTTTAAAGTGGGACGCGTATGAATTGTCATAGAGAGGTCTGGGATGACAGAGGGCTGTATGTATGTGGAGATTACGAGATTGTAATGCAATACTCGCTCATTGCTCATCCAAATGCAGTTGGAGCTTGCATCGAACGGATCTCGATCCAGCGGACTTGGGAACAGCTGCCAGATCTGAGTACTCTCAGCTTAGGCGATCTTAGATGTGGATTCCAAATGTTTGAATAAGAACGCTCTTTTGGGCGCGTAAGTGCTGCAAATGTTTTAAAACATTGTGCGATGTTGCTTTTAGGTCCGGCGTCAATGGACCACTTCTCACTCCTTTTATTTAGTCCATTAATGCGAGCTTCAACTGTATCGCCGGGAAACTGGTGGGTATGGGCGCGATCCTGATGCAGTACTGCTTGAAAAACATAAAAAGCTCTCAGCTTTTTTGCTAAGTTCACCCTCTATGTCCGGAATGTCTGTATTGCTCGAGTTCCGAATGTCTGTAGACCATATCAGTCAGCAGCCAGCCCACTCCCTTCACCAGGGAACGATTTTGTGCTTGAAGTAATGCGAGCGACAAAGCTTTATATTTACATACATACTTCGCCTGGCAATTCAAACGCTATTTGATAACGCTCAGCGTTTTGAAAATATCATAAAAGAGAAGGCATGTAGATTTCTCATATCATTTTTTCAAACGTGTTTTTTAAGATCTACTCTTAACCATGTTTGTGAATATAATTATGTAAAAATAGTGCGGTTTCATGTCATATTCTTTACAATTTATCTTCAGATTTAGCCTTTTGCTAGCGGAATTTGGTTCAGATGTATCATACCATGATCCGTAGGCGATAACGAGAGATCTTGAAAATGTAGACGTCTTCTTGTGAGGCAGCGTTTTGTTCACCCCTTTTTAATCCTTCGAGTCGAGGAGAAATATGTAGTTTTGCAGTTTGTTGATGTGTAGTTAGTTTCATCCCACTTTGTGAAAACTAACATGAAACTGAAGTGTGTCTGTAAACACAAGAGTTCAAATGCACATTTCGACTGGGCTTGCAGATTTTATTATTACGGAGGGAGAGTTCGCGACTCCGTGCCACGGAGACGGAGCGGAGAACAGCAGCGAGAACTCGCCTCCGTACGGTGCCTTCTTATGTGATCCGTCGAAATCCATCTGCCTGGAGCGCTGGATCGGCCCCAACTACGGTATTACTTCGTTTGATAACATAGGCTTTGCTATGCTCACCGTGTTCCAGTGCATCACTCAAGAAGGATGGACGTCCATATTGTATTGGGTGAGCTCAAAATCGTCGTCAGCCTGATCTGTAGTGGCATGGTGTGGTGGAATTTTATTTTCAGATTGGTCATAAAATGTATGTACCTCGTTTCAGTTACTCTTAACTATGATAACGTAATTTAAATGGATGTATATCATATAAGTCAGCGCCCTAGTTGAAGATTTCACGATAGCTTGCTTAGAGTCTATTAAATTTTCAAGATGGTTCAGTTTTACCATAACTTCGTATGATGCTATCTTTCGATAGTCATGCTGATAAGAGAAATGCTTGGGTTGTTCACTTTAGGTACCGAGTTTTTGTAAGGACTGAATAAGCGTAGATAATTCGGTATTTGTATTTAAAATTTTGTTGGTACGCGTAGGTACTTTGCAATAAACAATACCTTTCTGCTTTTGACTGTCACTCGTCATGATATGACATCTCAAGAACTCCTATCCATGTACATTGAGGCCATTAATTGATTCATTGTTATTGTACTTGCGTCTTCCGTAAATGTATCTCACTATCGTTGTGAAAAATACTAGTAAAGAATATAAGAACAAACCTTGCAGATCACAAGAGATCAAAACGTACCGTAGATTATCGTTCACTCTCACACGGAATAGTTTTCAGTAAGAAAGAACTGCAAGAGTCATAGTTCATATGTCCATTGGTTTTAGGCACGTCAAAATACCGGTGCTGTTTTACATACTGTCAATTAAAGGCACGACTTCACCTGTGTGCTTATATATATGTATATATATATATATATATATATATATATATATATATATGTATATAAGATATGGTTGATTTCAATTTCTGATGTAAAATTAACTTTGTCGGTATACTTACATTTCAGACGAACGACTCTCTGGGTTCCAGTTTTAACATTTTTTACTTCGTCCCCCTCATCGTCATCGGTTCGTTCTTCATGCTCAACTTAGTGCTTGGTGTCTTATCTGGGTGAGTTCATTTCTCTTCAGTCCTAAGTATACTTCTCGATTCTCTTATGATTTGAAGTGAACGTCTTTGTTTTTAAGGAGACTTAGATTTCATTTTGTGATTTCATGCTGATGCAGAAATTATCAATTTTCAAATGTATTCTTCACGTGACCTAACTAATTTTTTTGCACTCAAATTATCCATCGATTATCTAATTTGATATCATGATATGAAAGATCATTATCATATCGCTAATGATGTAGCTTATTTTCAGAACAATTTTTCAGTTTTCTCATTAAAAGCTCATGCGCTGAAGGGAATATTTTTTTCGGCTTTATCTTTGGACCTTATAACCCGCGGGGAACGGAGAGGATTCTCGATCTCTGCTGAAGATAATATTTTGATGATCTGAGTCGATGAGTTGATGGTTAAAATATTTATTTTATTTCGCGTCTTGTGTGACCAGATGTCTTCTGATATACGTGCAACAGATTTGGCAGTACTGACTGCAATAATTTGCTCTAATTCTACTTCTTAACGCGAGAAGGTAGCTTTTTTGGTTTCTTTGTTCAATTCGGAGAGCGCGGCCGCAGATTTTCACCGACGAACTTTAACTCGAGCCCTGTCTATGAACCTCGCCTTTTTTTCTTTCATTTGTGGGTGGGAAATGATCTTCATTGATCCAAACGCTGCATTAAAAACCATGTTCTTATTTACCAGGTCCTCGAATACTAGAAACGTAATTATTGTCTCATACGTATGAGACAATAATTACGTTTCTATTATTCATAAGTATTTCATATTGGTATATATTCATCTATAGGAAAGTTCTGCCTTATGTATATTTACTTGGGCAGTTTCCTTGTTCGTAAACATCATATTCACGTTAAATAAATTTGTCATAGCTGTGAATGCAAGAACGACAAAATTGTAACCACGCTAACTTTTTAACTTTGAAAACTTTGATTCTGTTCCATGTCATTGACTGTTTGAATTTTGCTACGTGGATCGTATTCTTCTTATTCATCATTCAATTATATCTACAGAATTCTTAACGCAGAAATTTTTATTCTATCTACAGCAATTATTTATATATTATTTCTGTGATTGTCGATAACTGTAAGAGACATTGTTCCTATGTTCACACTTAGGAACGTATTGGCTAGGATGATTATGGCTCTTTCTGTGTTACGTAAATTGCCAATTTAACTTAGGTCACGCTTCTATTTTGACAACATAGTAATTTACGAATTACTATACTTTTTATGTGCGATTTATTACTTTCTGTACTAGTTTCAGTCGTTTGTTTAATTATTTCAATAAATTTTTCATTTACGCATCGCTGATGAGTTTACTGAGCACCTTTCAGCTACTTTTGTTTTGCTCAAGCACTCATTTTGTGTTCATTCCTTCATTTAGTCATTTGCGAATCAAGTCTCCTAATCTTCCTTTCGCTTAGTTTAGTGCCCCTAATCACTGCCTCTGACTTCCTTGCATTTCTCTCTATTTTTATTTTCATTAATTTGTGGGATATCGTCTTGTACTACATTTCGATGATCTGCAACCGAATTTTCCTTCAGATGTGCTCTTGTGCTATTTGCATGATGTTGTGTGAGCGAAATGTTGACTCTCACACTCCTGAGGATGTGTGTCCCATCACACATCACCCCCCCCCCCCCNCCCCTCCCCGTCCTTGTTGTGACGCCACTACTCATTAGTAACCCATTACACTTCATCATACTTTCCTGCCCAGTCTAGTCACGGTGATTGATTTTGCATTTTTTTTTCTTCACCATGATACGAAGAATTTTGTTTGTTTGTCCCATACTCGGTTATTTAGCGTTTGTTCTTCATTTGCTCATTATGAAAATACTCTCTAATTCAAATCTTGCTCCCGGTAAATGAATTCCTTTTTTTTGTGCGCCCATGCAATGCCTGTCTTCAAATTTCAGTTTCTTTCCGGACATCTGGGTAATTTCAACTCAATATTTGTTTTAATTTGCCTTTTACTCTATCATTTCCTATGTTTTCATCTTGCTCCAGCTTGACTCACTCCTTGTGAGTCCCGTTGCCCCATTTTTGCGTTGCTCTAGCCTAAGATTTTCTTCTCCAAGTTTTCTACTTTCCATACATCCTTTCCTCCACTATTCGACTTGACCTCACCAGAGAATTCTCCAACGAGAGAGAGCGAGTCGAACGTAAGGAACATTTCCGCAAAATGAGAATGCGGAAGCTTTTCACAGAAGATTTTCTCAGTTACTTCGAATGGATAGGACGAGCCGGTAAATTTGCGTGCCTGGCCTCTCCATTTCGTAGAGTGAAGAGCTACTCGAGTCGTAACGTTTGGGATAGTGTGTTCTGTTATTGTAATTGCTGGAACGTTCTTTTGCTCGAATGCCCAACTATGTAACTTCAACGTAAAATTGCGTATGAATTTTCATCTTGTGAACCACTCTCGCTGTGATTTCAGCATAAAATCTAGTTGAAGTTAGGAAATTTTAGTGGACAAATATCAAATGAAAATTCAAAATTGATGCGGGAAATCTGTGAAAAATATTTTATAGAACTACACTAAGCTGAGAATTTTCGTCGGTTTTATATGGGTAATTGTATTTGTAAACTTCGTCATTCATTACAATTCGAAAGTAGGTCTTACATAAATTTTTTATAAGAATTTAATACGTTACTCTGGGTCCTTCCACCATGTGCTCAAAGAACAAAGCTTGAGAATACTTCGATTGGGAAAAATTCATACTAACCATTACCACAAGCGTTAAATCAGTTAAAAATCACAGACGCAAATTTCTTAACGTAAATTCTTCAATGGACATTCTCCTATTATTGCTACGTCTGGGCTCGAATAACCTTCGCGTCCTTTTATTATGCGTGTCCTTTTCCAATCACATACTTTGAAAGTGCGGGATTTCAACTGATTCTTCTCTGTATGTTGGGCATTTTATGAAGGAGCTTTTAATAATAAGCGTTGAGTTTGTTGCTGTACGAGACTTCGTTAAAGCGATACTTCGTTTAGTATGTATCTAAACCGTACAGTAAATGTATCATTGCTTGGCTGCTATGTCGTAACTCGTGAGTTTGTGTGCCGCTATTGCTCCTAAATTAAGATTAATAATGACTTAGCTAACATGGGAATGTCGTTTATACATAAGTATAAAGTGGCGTCCACTGTATACACACGTTTTCGTCAAGTTTTTTTTGTGTGTATGTGTTTGTGTGTGTTTTTCGTCCAAGTAATCTGACCTGAGGTACGCTCGTGCTAACTTCCTTGTGGAGGAAGCAGATTTTTCAAGTAGAGTAAATTGACGATCGTAGAGTATGTTGGCGCTGTCTCCAGCGTGTCCAGTAGCGGGAACCGAAGGCTTTCGAGATTGCAGTTAATAGACCAAGTTAGGTGTCATAATTGGACGATCAGAGTAGAGCCGCTCCACTCACGTTATGAGGCGCTGGCACCAACTTCCTCCGTGTAACTTCGTTTCTCTTTCCAACGTTTTTCGTTCCTTCCTGATTGAGAGCTTTGTTTCGCTTCCAAAAGATAAAATAATTCCATCCCCCCATCATGATCTCGCTTGAGTTTATTTCGTATTAAAATGTTCTTGACTTGTTTGCCAGTTTTTCAGTAACATTTCATTTCATTTCTAACTGATGAACTTGTTTTTATCAGATTTCAGTTTTAAAACTTCTATAAATTCGTAAATTCAGCACCTCAATAGTGACATATTCTTCTGTACTTTCTTTTCTGGTGTTTCAACCGGTTTTAACGGCCAAATTAGCGGTTAACTTTTCATGTATTCCAGAAATTTGATCTTGTCCAATAGAGCGGTGTTACAAATAATACCTGGTTTGCACTGATATTTTGTCTTCCTGCAGAGAGTTTGCCAAAGAGAGAGAACGAGTAGAAAATCGTCAAGAATTTCTGAGACTACGTAGACAACAACAGCTAGAGAGAGAGTTGAATGGCTATGTAGAATGGATTTGTAAAGCTGGTACGTTTAGATGTAGATGTGGAACTATGGAGGTACTTTTCAAAATAGTAATTACAGTACACGTGAAGCTTAGTTTTCTATTTCATCAATGGCGTCATGGTGCCGTATGTTAGTACATCTATTGTAAAGATGTTCCTAAAGTTTTACATGGTCGTTTCATCACTAACATTTTTAAGGTATTAAAACTTTTTGTTGTAGAATAAAACGTAACTTTGATATTCAACAATACTTTGAGACGAGTTGGTCGATTTATCCCCATTAGTAATAGCAACTTTGATCGCTAGTGTAAAAGACTGACCTTCAATGTACTGTAACTGGGTTTTGATTCTAGTATCTCTCTTTTCCGTGTGTGAAAACGTCCAAGCATATCGATGACTCTGTTTTTCTTCTATGCAGCAGCTCTAGCAGAAATGGTTTAGGAATTTGATGCCACGAGAGATTTTCGACTTCTCAGCCTTTCCCTTCCATTTTTAGCGCTGAATACAAACGAGTATACTGATTGGGAATTTTCTTTTGGTTTAGCGAAACATCTGTTTGTGACAATGTTTTCTTAAAAATGACTACAAAAATCCGAATTAGAAAAATAAACTTGTTGCGTGCACCAGTGGACTTCACGAAATGAGGTATTCCATTCATTAACATACCAGAACTTCCATGTGTTATCTTTGCTAACTCATGTGAAAAGCAGGCAAACTAGCTGTTGGAGTTTCTGCGTATTCATTGCCAGCATAGCTATTCTATCGTAGTTTGAGTAAGCTTTCAAATAACTTTCAAGTACTTCTCTGAATGTATTCATCTCTCGTGGCATCCGTTCGGCCATATTTCAATAAAAAATTATATCTGTTTCTCATAATAATTAATTGCTTTCTACAGTGTCATGAGCAATTTTTTAAATTTCTGTCCCCTAAAGCCAAATTGGAATCCAGCTGATGTATTAATGTACATACATTCCATTTAGAGTTGGAAGGTGTGGACATATGCTTGACGTTTGATACAATATATCAACGAGTTCACAGCTGACTCGGTCTCTCGCGAGAGTAGCTCCGTCATTAAAATTATCCCAGCAAGTCATACCGTCTTCTTCGTCATGTATTAGCTAAAAATAAATGCTTTATAACTTCTTATCGATTCTCAGTGAAATTGTTAATTAATTGTCTTACTAGCGTCTAATTGCATCGAATGACTGACTTTTATCGATGTTTCATTCGAATATCAAACGCTTTGCGAATATTAAACGAATATCAAATATCAAAGCGAATACCAAAGCGAATATCAAAAACGAATATCTTTGCGAATATCGAATGTTTGCCTGCAGTGGAAGAAATAGAGACTGCGACTTGCTGGAGCTACATAGACGCAATGGCCAGCTATTCTTGTGAAGTTTTTGATTTGTGCTGTAAGACTTTACTTGGTATTCAAAGAGCTCTCGAATACGAAAACTTGAACCTCAAACAACTGTGAGTGTTGATTAAGCAGACGTTGGCGAGTTGTAGCGATAACATGCACCTCAGTGAGTAAATTATTATAAATTTCACTTCGGTAGTTTGAGCCAAGGTCAGTTTCGGGCAACTTTTGGGTACGTTGAATATAAGCAAGAGTAGAAACAAATATAAGAGAACAAGTTTAGGTTTCGAGAAGCAAAAAGTTTCGAGATTAAAAGAAGGGCAAAAAGAGCCGCACCGATAGAAGTTATACATTGAAATTATATTTCCAACATATAAGTAAAATCTACATTTTCGCCCTACTTTTGCTCGTCTTTTTATCTTGAGTATAAGCGGGTTCAATTTCTCATTAACGGTCTAACTGTAGGGAGAGATTATCCGCCGACCGAACATTACGCATAGACTATGCTACCCTCTCGGACCGAATAATCTGGCCAATGGAATATGTACCAAGACTATCAGACTTCGCCCGCTCAATCCATTATCCATAAATATACGGCGCCTGTAGATGAGAAGCTCAGCTGCCTTCGAATATATCATTTCGCTTATCCTTGCCTGTCAATGCTCACAGGGATGCTGCAACAATACACACAGCTGCTTGAGTGTTGCTTGTGGTTCAAGCGTACAGTTTTCGGGCTGGTGGTGTGCAGTTGAACTTGCTTAGCTTGCCTAGCGCGTAACCTAGCCACGTTGATGCTGTCGCGAGGCACTTAGAGTAGAAGTAGAAGTTTAGCTTTGTTGGCGCACTTGCATTTCATTGCGTTATTGGTGATGAAATATTCGTTCTCTGTGTTGTGTCAGCAACGTTCGATTGAAGACATTAATGGACGTTCCTTTTTCAAAACAGTATAAAGTTAAGATTTGGTATGTGTAATTGTTGAAATACGTAGTCACCTTCAAAGATTCCCTCGAGATTAACGAGTTACCTTGAATTAATTATTTTTCATTAGAAATCATAGATAATATCAATCAAGTTTTGTCCCTTAATATTTAAAATGGAACTCGTGTTATTTATCACAGTGGAAAGTTGTTGCTGAAATACATATTTCTAGGTCATCTAGGAGATTCTCCAGTGAAATGTAAGGCTTCTGTTGAAAATAAAGCGTGGATATCTCTTGATTCTGTTTTTATTTCGTGATCAGCTGGGGTATATTAAGTCATCCACATTATACAAGTGAATGGAATAAGATTTGTGGTGCCAATTTAACATATCAAAGTTGAATCGCACACTTCCTCATCTAATCTTTCGTTTCCATTCTGCTCCTGCCACGACAGAGGAAGTAATTTTAGCCGAAGAAAGGACAACAGACGAGGAGAAAGCTCACATTATGGAAGGTAAGGCCAAAGTGCTTTTATGATATAACCCTTTCAGGCTCAGGTATAGGGTGAGGGATTGTCATCATATAGGCAAAACTTGATGAACATTTAAACAAACTAGGAAACCGTAACGGTAATGCATGGTAATTTTCGGGTTTCACAACCCTGTCTCTGTACATGAAAGTGGTACAACATTTTTTTGGGCTCGCTCGACGTATTGCAAGACCTCAAGGGACTAATATGAGCAAACTTCAAATAATTCAAAATTGTGCGCACTTCACATCCGAGGGCAGCACGCCGACGATGCCACGCAGAGCGCAGACGGCTGTCGCATCCGCTGCACATTGTCTCTTCGCTTCAAGAAACCTGGACAATCCCGCTCAGTTTGTTCGCAGTTTTAACTCTTTCCCGTCTATGTGGATCTTAAAATCCACTTTCATGAGGATACTGCAACTTTTTAGTAAAAAACCTAAAGGCAGCCTTATTAAAAAAATGCAAAGGTGCAATTAATTTTTCATACAAAGCTGAATACTACCGTATGGCAAACATACACAAAGCTGCAACCAATTTCTCGTACGATGCTAAATGCAGGTTTTTTGCCAAAATAATTTGGTCGGCAAGAAGTTAAGCCGAGGCCTCGAATCTTGGCTAGTTTTGATCATCGTTTGACTAAATTTCACGGATTACTTTTGGCCGCTGTCGCACTCTACAGTAGAGGTAATTGGAAGGCGTTTGCATCAAAACTTCCCATTTAATGTAGTGGGTAGTCGTGTAATATGCGAACGATCTACCACAAATATTTTGTTGAATATTTTGAGCTCTACCACGAATATTTTGTTAAAAATATTTGTGGTAGACCGTTCGCATATTTTGTCGCTTCCTCACAGAGTCCGTGTTTGACTGCGTATGTCATCTCAAATATTTGAATACTATCTTGAGGTAATATTTCCCAGTGTTCTCAAACGGCTGACAAAACTTTCGAAGCGAGCCCACGGCCTCAAGGCTTGGATTCACTTTACCTCGTGCTCCGCTGAGCAAAATGAGATACCTCGAACTTTTAGTGCGTTTCCCCAAATGAGTGCTGTGGCCTCGTAACATCCACATCTGGTGAAAAATTGCTCTTGAAAAACTTATCGATGAAATTATTTCTTGCCAATTCAATAGGGAATTGTCGAACTCGTAGTTCATGTCTTGCACGTATATGTCCATGGCACCGAATCTTCTCTGGGGACATATCTTCTCCTAATCTTCCTACGATTGTTTAGTATTTCACATCCCAACATATCACAGGCCTCAGACACAAAACATATCTCTCCATCGAAATAAAGTAATACTTGATAATGCGGATTGGAAAAAATGATCAACTCTCTTTCCAGGAGGCAGTTAGTCAGTTAGCGAACATTTAAGATATATTTATCGTTGAGCTGAGGTCAGTAGCGTTAAGTAGAAGCCATTTATTTTTCATGCGATGAAATGATCTATTCCACTACTTCCCGGGAACGGTTCATTGACCCAATGAGGTTTCAAACGCGCTGTACATTAGAAAATGAAACAAGAAGGGCGAGTGTCCATGCGCTCCATACCTCAGTCTTGAATTCACGTTGAGGACGAAATAATAAAATCGAAACCATATGCGACACTCGCTTCGGTACACGTGTTACCTTAACACGTTGGCTGCGATGATGTTATTTTCCTAGGGGGAAAACGACCCACCGGTGGCTCGTTTCGCAGTTAATGTGTTAAGCTTTTTACTACAGCTGAAAAGTTAATCCATTACGCCAGAGCTTTCATTTCCTTCTTACGTCCTCGTAGTAAATATAAATATAGCTGTAAAGTTCAACATTCAACACGTGTTCTGTAATCCATGAAGTCAACTTAGTTACTGGTTATTTTCACAGAGACGGTGTGTCAATTTTAATTAATCATATTGTACTGCTTTAATGTCGGTGTTATTCTTAAGCTCTCCAGCTTGCTTTCACTGATTCCTGTCGGTGAAAATTTTGTAATAGGCACTCAGCATCTTTTCAACTTACGCCATTGCTGTCTAGCATTTTGAGTTACTGCAGAGGACTGAAGCCTTCATATTTAGGGCTTTTTCTTGATAAGCAAGGCTCGATTTTTGGTTTCGACTGCTGCTTTGATCTTTCGATATGCATTTTTTAGCGACTGGACCTCTTTTTGAGTGGCTTGTCGCCTACGTGGGACATTTTTAAGCCGCTTAAACTTGACTGTTCTTCGTCAGAGTTTGTGATGTTTGCCTCAAGTTTTCTTTTTCTTGAGAATGAATGGTGGCCTTACAGCTGTCTTTCTATGATGTCATTTCTTTTATTCACATTTGTTTTTCAAGGAAATGATGACTTTTAACGACCCATGTTTTGTAACTCTTCCCTTTTATCTTAAGTCAAGAAACAAAAACGTTTAGAAATTTACATTTTTTATGATCCTTATTATTAATTGTTTCACCGCCTTGTATTTTCTAACATCATGTGCGCGCCTCTACCCGGAAAAATGAATCAATGAATGCATTTTCCTGAGAAAAGTATACAAACGATCAA
This sequence comes from Orchestia grillus, assembly GCA_014899125.1. Classification (NCBI taxonomy): domain Eukaryota; kingdom Metazoa; phylum Arthropoda; class Malacostraca; order Amphipoda; family Talitridae; genus Orchestia; species Orchestia grillus. Next base: position 20,028 of record VOMN01071691.1, on the reverse strand, counting down.
TCATCTGTGATCGCTGACTCACAGGTGTAACTTTAGCACCTTGAATCCCGCGAATAAACTTTGATTTCCAGTGGACAATAAACGCTACGCTCTCTAGTTTCCACACAGCCGTGTCCAAGTCGGTTGAGTCTACTGCGACAGCACTATGGTGTTGTCTTACTCTCGAGTGTAGTTTAAGCTGCGCAACTGGAACTACCGCTACCTGATCAAGCAGAGCTCTTACAGTAGGTGGCACAGCAATGCTCCGACTTCCATGTGGGTAGAAATAATGCTAGTGTTTTTTGAGTGGGTGACTCCATTGCAATTCCTTATTCAGGAATCTGCACTAGGACGAGTGTAGCTGAAGTGCCTCTTTCTTTTGCCTCTTCTTTCGAAGTACAGCAGAATTTTACCAGCATTAGTTTTTGTTATTCCTACGCGGCTGTTATGCACCGGAATGTTAAACAGAAGCCCCCTGGAGGATGAAATTAAGTATACTTTTAAAGCTGAACTATTGGCAGTTGAGCAGAAAAAATTTCTCGGTGATATTAGCAATTTAAAAGTTTCATCTAGAAAATAGCCAGTTTGACTGTCTGCAATTAACTGAGGTCTATTTTCGATACTGACGCAGTGTTAGTTGTCACCGTTCCTACCGTACGTATTCCGAGTACTCATTTTCTGCGTCTTCACCCGACTTATATTATCAAAAATGGGCATTTTTAATTTTAGTAATTTTCATTTGGCATTCAAGCGATGTGTGCTACAGCGCCGCCAACTTGAGCGAATTGTAGCTTGTTAAGGTGTGATAATTGCTTCAGTGTTTCTCCCGATGCCGCTGTAGCAGCGTCGTCCACTGAGTGGGTCAAAGATGCCGGGTCGTGCATTGCTTATTACAACAGATCTCGCACCATTCAAGGCTTTACAAATGGTTCGGAGACTCCTCAACATTATTTGTTTATTTTGGTTGTTATTAGTATCCTTCTGATAAACAAGGCTACCTGCTTTGTCGAGCTGTCAGGTGTCGGTAGATCGTCCTCTCTGATCGTCCTGGACTCCATGAATTTACGTCTTACAGTAAGCTAACGTTTTTTGTTTGTCCATGCTCGCATGTTTGATTGAAAAAGCATAGATGGTTTAACTGTGACAGATACTTCCCGTGTCACATTAGTTACATGATATTGAAAGGTGAATGTAAGTCTATTAGTGCTGTACTTAAGATTCCCACTTGAGCGTAAAGGGTTAAATGACAGGCTAAAATTATTACATAGGCTAATTCATAGAGGATTAATTATTAAGTGTATTTATTTTACATTTTGTAAGGGTAACTTAAGCTGAACGTGACCAAATTTAAAAAAAAGTGATTGAGCCAGGCCGGAAATAATTACAAAAAGGATGGCTAGAAAAAAGATTCACTTCGGTAATTGTTAAAATAAAATTAAAATTAAGATACCATAAGCTTTTAGAAACATTAAAAATTTTGATCGGTGCCCCTTAACGGAATAAAAGATAAATCTTGTCATTTGTGGGTAAATGGTTTATATTGGTTGAGCGTGCTACTGTATTCGTGTTACTGACGACCCATAGAGACGCGCGGTGTAATGTGGTCCCGTTTCAAAAGACTTGCTAGTTTTTCGTACAGAAGAAATGCTCATTTTTCATACATTTTCGTTTTTCAGATGCACATTACGCTGAAGCTAATTTTTCGTACGAAGCCAAATGCTGTCATTTGCGAATATAAGTATTACTGAGCTAAGTTTTAGCTCATATGTAAATGTTGCCTTGTTGCCCAAAAAAAATTAGTGAGCATAGAGTTGAGACGCGCGTTGGCGCTTGAAATAACTAACGATGTCTGTACCTTGTTCACAGCCCGGAGAAGAGCTGCTGCCAAACGGAAGAAGCTCAAAAATTTAGGCAAAAGTAAGAGCACGGACACGGACGAGGAGGAGAACGAGGCGGAGGAAGAAGACGGTCAGTAATTGCCGATTAATTATGTTATTCTCTTCACGCTGCCCCGCCGCTAGCGCAGCTGGTGAGCCATGTTCGCACACCGAGGTTCAGGTCGTCATGTTTCCAGCAAGCCGCATCGGAGTATTGCAAATTTATTCTCGAGTCCATTTTTTGAACGGTTATATCGTGTTCTAGCCTTTTGCATAACAAACTTTTATTTTTAGAACATGTAAAGTTCACCGTGCAGTAATCTCATCTCTTGATATCAAAAAAGAAGAGAACATTATTTTGGCTGTTGAAAAATACAATTATTTTTTTCTTCAATATCTTTTCATATTTTTTTTCGAAGGATAACTTGATAATATTTTTGTATGGAAAATTTATCCGATTTATAATTTAGTTTAACAACCTGCATTGGACATCACGGTTGCTTTGATCATGGTGCATTTTGGTGATGTCGATCCTGGGATTTATTTTTTTTCTTCGTTCCCTTCGTTTGTTCAGTAAAGTTGAATGATTCTTGCGTGAGAAGAGGCGCGTCAGTTGTGCAGTTACGTATTATGACGATTTTGAAGAGTAAATTTAGATGCATTAGGCGAGTTATATAAGTATTTTTATTAGTTTCATTTCGTTGTTTTATGCACTTTCTTATTTGTTTCTTGGGCTTTGAGATACTATTCTAGCACCAGTGCTCATTTACCGGAATTTGAAATCAAAACACATTTATACGTCGACTTAATTTGTTGCACATGTAATACTCGTTCAACCTGCATTATGTTGGAGAAACAAATATTGATTCACAGTGAAGTTTTCATATGACAGCTCTCCCTGATGGTCACTAAATGCATAATAGTCTTGTGAACAAAGTCGCTTGTGACGTTTAGCTCGGTACGTTGTACATAGCTCTTGAATGTAGACTTCTGAGTCGTACAAAGTTTTTTAAATACAATTTTGACTCCAATTTTAATGATGTTCTTGACCAAGTTCATGATATGCTTATTAACTATAAGGTAATATGAATCCTTGTAAAAAAATAATGGTCTATATGCTTTTTTAGCCTCATCGACATTGATTTTTTATTCTTAATCCACATTTCAGTGAAACAGAACTGTTTGATATTTATTGGTAAGTTCCTAACCGGGTGTGCGAGTCTGCAACTTTTAATGTTATTAATTCATCACTTTCTTATTCTATAACATTAAAAAGTATTTGCCATACACTAACACCTTTTTGCAATATCACTCAACTTGAGGTACTGGTTGGTTGTGCATTGCGCATAACAATGTTAGACAAACCAAGACATTATGGCCTTACGACTTAGCCTTGTCTCTATTGTTTAGCAGCAAGTGCCCACGTTTTTCAGTTTCTTAATTAACTCTTTGGTATAGACAGCGTCTCCAGTAGAGAGGCTTATTTTTCCATGCCAGACTCAAGCTAGCGTTTGTTTGGTAAGTTTTGACTCAGCGTCAGCTACAGTTATTATTCATCCTTCAAAATTAGATACACATTGCTGACTCAGCACTGATGCACCTCAACATCTCATTCATATTCCAAGTGATGAGCTTCAACTTAATATTTATATACAATTCAATTTCTGGATCAAAAGGTCTGTCGCTATAATACATATTCCAATCCAGAATGAGAGTGAATCCCGCTAACACATTAAAAAAAAGTAGGTTTGCTAAACTCAATTCCTTAAAAGTAAGTATGTAGAATTTTGAAAGCTGAATTGTTCCTGATTTATTTTGAAATTATTTTCATGTAGCTTATGAAGTCTGTGTCTTATTAGCTGCCGTGTGATTAGGAAAACATTTTCTTTCTTCTGAAAGAGCTCGCGCTCAATGTTCATTGTGTATTTTGCGATTCCTTTTCCTTCATTTGACTCTGAGGACATTAGCTCTATTTTACGTCAGGTCTGGTGTTATGGTTGAAGTTCTCATGCTAGCAACAATAATAATTTCAACTCCGATATTTGTCGAACTGCTTTTCAGATATCCGCGACTACGTTAGGAGACTTTAAATTGATATCGGATTCATTCTATAAGCTTTTAATGGTGTTTTTAAAATGTTTGTTACCTGTGGTATAAGCCATCACTTGCCATGAAGTATTAACTAATTTTTCTTTCAAGGCCTTCTGACTATTAGAATTCATTCTTTAGACACGTCCTTTCAGGGTAAGATTTTGCAAACCTGATCATGATCACAACTTATTCAGCCTTTCCGTGCATAACCATTCTTCGGGTCATTTGCAGGGCATATTGAAGCGTAATTAGATTGATTTACAAAAGAATAATTGATTTTTAATATGCTCCTTACAAATAGTTTCATGAATTGGTCACCAGAGCACATTCGTTCAACTATTGCTCGTGTATTCCTGTGAGTGCAGTCTTTGCCTAATCTTCCCTGTGTTGAGCGGGCAAAGTTTTATGTGCTAACAGTGGACACATTTTTTGTTGACAGATTATCTTTTCCCCGCGGTGGTGTTGTCTAATTTGCATTAATTTTCTGTTTCTGTACCCTGTGTCACTAATGATATAAAGCAGTGTCTAATTTTTAGTATTTTACCATTTCTGTACCTTGTGTCACTAATGATTTTAAGTGGTGTTGTCTAATTTACAGTAATTGACCATTGCTGTACCCTGTGTGTATGACATAAGATTGGTATAATTTTGAGTGGATGTGAATTATTGCCTCACTCGCACCTCGATCTTTCTAACAGCTCCACTTTCTCTCGCAGTATCCAACAAAAAGACAGGTATTTGCCCTACCAAGCAATGGTAAAGCTTAGTAAGCTCTCTCCTAGACGTTGTTGTTCATTAACATTTAACTATTTGTCCTAGTGTGTGGCGAGTTACCACATTATACGCTATACCGCTCTATATTTCATATTACCTAAGCCAGCTTTCTCTTGCGTGCATCTTTCTTTCACTCTTTTGTTTTGGTTTTCTTTAACTATGAACATTTACTTCCCTCAATTCCTGTTTCTCTCATTTGCTTCGCATTTTCTGCTGGTTGTGTTTGATCGGCTGATCCTGGTCTTCCACCTTTTCATTTCATTTGTGCCCATTGTGCATTTACAGAGAATATCTTCACCAGTAAATTTGAAGTACTGCGATGGTGCTTGAGGAACAGAATTTCTTTAAGTTTTCCCTTTGTGGTGCAAAGCTCAATTTTGTGAAAAATAGTTTATTCATGCTCTGATAAACGTAATTACGAATGATATTGAGCGCATTCTACTGTCAAGCGCAGTGTCAAAGTTCAGGGACTTGGGAATCAATTTATTGAACTCGTCAAATTTCGTCAATATTTTTTCCTAAATTACCAGAGTTGAAGATTGCGTAATTTTTTTTCTTTTTCAGCTCTGATATTTTTAACTTGATTTTCTCAGACGCTTCTTAAAAGGTTTTTGAGAAACAGTCCTGAGCCAGTAAACTGATTTAATTTTTTCACGTTGTTGTCATTTTGTAAACTGCTTCCTGTTCCGTTGACCGCGCGCCGCGCAGCTCCGTTTTGTTCAGATCATCTTGATAAAACTCAGGGAATACGTTTGAGTTCCCTAGTCAACGGGTCTACTATCAAATTGTATATTTTCCAACTGGGGAAAAAAATACTAGCGACGAGCGGTTCACGAGTTCATCCCACACCAAAAGTTGAGGATCTCAGCATAAAAGCGTCAAGCTAAAACTGCCATTTTTTACACGTCCTATCCTATTTTTTGTAGCCTTTATCCATGTTTTTGTTAACGATTTGCATGATGAGTCAATTGATGACCCATAAATCCCCTTTACTGTCTTGGTCGTACAATAACATTATACTTATTACTGAAATATTTAATGACGAGATGCGAGTGTTCTCATTAGTTATTTTTGTTGATTATACATTGTAATCCAACAAAAGTTTTTCTTGTACTTAGAATTCCCTTGTGTGGGTTGACGTATTTTCTAGTGAGATGGGACTGCCTGCTCCAGTTCAGTTTAGTGTCCGGGTTTTATTGTCTGTCATTTTAGTCTCCTGGTGAAATTCGTCGCTCGAATACCTAGTATCTTAGCTTGTTCATTTTTACACCGTAGGGGCGAACACCGCTTTAAATGCTGCGTCTCTCCATGTAACCTCATCGCCTGTAGTTCTTCAGGGTCAATTTTTTACACATGGTGTACAGCACAGTTTGCGTTCTGAGTATTACTACATAAAGACCCGAACAGGCTATTTTAATATTGTAATTTACGCTCGAAGATTCACTCGAGGTTTTTTTAAAGTTTATGCTTTCAGTTCATTGAAACTACCAGAAAAGAGATGCTGTAGAGAGCGGTGTTCTCCTGCGTTCCCATGGATACCCATGAATCTTTGCAACCAAACAGTGCCTTCTTGGTGAACCTGTGCCCTAAATTTGTGTATAGATATGCCAGTTTACATAGATGGTCCGTTATTGTTTGGTGAGTGTTTGTGGGTGTTTAGAATAGACCAAACACTTGTTAATAGACACTCTAGAGTAGAGATTTTGAAGGGCCTATTTGATGGCTCAAGTTACATGTCGTCGACTTGACCGATGACAGCATGCGTTATTCTTCAGAACTGAAGTTCTTGTATGTAGATTTAATGCCCTAGAAGACTCTTTAGTTGAGCCTTACGGTCTTTAAGGCCAGCCAATTGTTGGTCCTAGTTCTTTGTAAGCTTTAGAGTTTATTGTTAGGAACAGTTTTCGACCCAAAGAACTAGCGCCAAATTTTGAAACAGTAATAGCAAATTTCTGATGATGTTTTTGAGCTCATTATCGAAATATCGCAAATAATTAGATTTTTATGTAGCTATTTCTGTTTGCCACGTGACTTTGTATTTCCATTTTATTTCCTTATAACTAAATATTCTGATTAATGATATGGTCTGTCCTTCTTTATAATTCTGTGTACAGCACTCTCCTTAAACTTACCATAACCCTTCCACTCCTTCTGGCCGACATAAAACTGAAAGTAATTTTCTCTGACTGAGGTGACAACAGTGCTATTACATGGCTTAACTCTATCAAAAGCTTGAGGATCTTAGTTTAGACCTAGCAAAATTTTCATTAATCGCTAAACTTGACGAAATACTCGTTGGACTGAAGTTACGTTCTTTCTATAATGAAGCACGACGGTGCGTATCAGGGCTACGATTTTTCCCCTGTTCCTTCAATTTCATGAAAACTTGCACAAATCACTAATGACCGTTTATAGAACAATTTGTGTCATGACACTGAGTGCATAGTTGAAAATTGCGTTTCTCAATGAGGAAATATCACCAGTAAAATCCGAATAAATCCTTAACGACTGCCAAAATTTAGTCAAGCTACTAAATTAATTGCGAGTAGTTCGAGTCGCCGAGCCGGTGAATACTTGACTAGCCTAACAAGGCTGGATGTTTCCGGGCTTCCGGCTATTTTTATTGGTTTCTGCTGGGGCAGATTCTTTAATCGGGAACTGAATAATAAATATTCAGGCCGCAGCGCCACAACTGCCGCTGGCTTTCAGTGCCACAGAAAATATGCAAATGTCGTATCCAATTGACTTGGCTCTCCAAATTGCGGGGTTCTTCCTGTTTGTGATCCTGAATTAAATTTTTTGTAAATAAACTGCTTCAAAAGGCTGTCGGAACTATTGCTGTTTTCCCCTATTCCAAATGATGCCCTCACATCATTTTTTAATAATCCACTTATTTGTTAAAAAATTCGCTCCCGAGGTATTCAAGACTCATCTAATTCATGTAGTACGCTTACGCATATTGGCATAAAGTAAAACTGTAGAGTCGCTTTGCTCGCTTGATTAATGCGTGTATTTACAGTCGATTATTTTGCAACTTTGAGATGCTAACCTCACAAAATTGTAGTACGTCAATATTTTCTACAGTTCATGCACGGCGTAGGCTTTCGAATTCGCACCCAAAGTAAAATTTGCGACTTTGGCCCCGCTACCATGGTAGAGTTTTGCCTGTTGAATCATACTCTTCAGGTGTTTCGATGAATTTAACCTGATTGTCTGCTCTAAAAAGCGTTCTCTACCGCCAGTTTATGCTCTATGTGCTAGTTTTCATGAGCTATGACATTTGTACTGATGAAATAAATATTTCAGAGTAGCCTCGTGTTCTTACAGAAGTTTAGAACAGACCTGTCCTCTGCTGCCTATCCATTTCCCTAAGAGATGGAAAAAGGCATTGGTCTCATCGTGCGGCTTTTGTCGTACAACACAACGGCCAGCCAGCTGGCAATGCATTCAAACTTCACAGTTTAGGGAATCCTGATCTATCACTTATTTTTTCTACAGTTCTTTACTCATTTTCAAGCTATCGTCCTGTCTACGACTCTCGTGTTTCAAATGCCTTGTTTTCTGTTTTTTCTTTGAATTGGTAGCTGTTTAGCTCGAGAATTCTAATGTGAACTGCACTGCGCAATTTCGGGCTTGAATAACGAATAGAATATTAAGATATTCGCATTTATTGCGAAGAGGTCAAAGTTCCCTACCCCTTTTATTCTTCTTTTTCTGGACAAAATCAAGCATTTGTTCCTTCATGTAAAGCTACGCCTGAAAAATATTGCCTGAAGAATCATTTTGTAGCAGCTTTTCCGAGTGACGACCAACAAATGAGGATATCTTAAACAGTTTGGTTCAGATTCTGTGAAAGTTCACCCCTGAAAAAAACTCTTGCGTCTTGAATTCATGTAGAGAAATGAAAACTTTTCTGAACAGAAACTGGCACACGTTCCTGTCATTCAAACCTTACTACAGATACTTTGTGTTTCTCATACAGGTAGTAGAACGATGTGTCGCAGAGGATCTACTCGTCTGGAGGTCCTGGTTCTTACTAGACTTGTAAGCCTTTGTGTTGTGTTTGTGCAGGTTTCGCTCGCTCGTCCTACAACAAGATGAGGAAACAAGGCGCGTGCAAAGGATTTTGGAAGGCAGAAAAGAGATTTAGGTAAGTCTAGGGCTCGGTCGCTTCGCTGATGTAAGATGAGACAGCACGTGTGCATAATCCTATGAGTGATGAAACTCACTACCCTGTCAAAAAGTTTCTCTCACCCTGGAGAAATGTAGATATGACAAAAACCATCAAGCTTAATTGTTTATTGAACCATGTTTTGCAATGATTACAGCTTTCATTTTATTAGGCATAGATTCTACGATATTTTGCAAGCAATCTAAACGAATATTTATCCAAAGTACGAGCAAATGTTGAGGAAGGTTTTCTATCAATGAAGGAAGGGATGTTGAGGCTCGCAGCTCCCTCTTTACGTGGTCCAACAAATTTTCGATAGGGTTTAAATCTGGAGACTGTGGAGGCCATTCATGTGGGAAAATCATCCCTCGTAATCCCTGACGCAATCTTACACTACGTGAGACCGGTGGATGCGAGCGTTGTCATCTTGAAAAATAACTGTACCATCTGGGAAATAGAAATCCATGGACGGTTGTACTTGATCCCCTAGGATATTCAAATAATCCTGAGATTTCATTTTGTTGTTGCGTAAGGTTGCGGAACTTAATCCCGGCCATTTGAAGCTCCCTCATATGATTACACAGCCTTAGGAAGCCTGTTCTGTCAGAGTGATGCAGGGAGGATCTTAGCTCTTTTTATTACATAACAATAAAAAATACTCAATATTCATATGAATTTATGTTTTTATATTATACTTGTACATGTATTTTATTTGTTGCTTGTGTTTTATTGAAGATGAACACATTCAGAAATTCTTTGGCCTGACTACGAAAGTAAAGTTCTACAAATAAAAAAAAAATTTCATTTGTATAGATACAAAGAAATGAGAAATTATAATTTTTAACCCAGGAACAAGACAAGTGAAATTATGTTGCACGGCGAAATTTTTTCCCTCTAGACGGGTGGCCGAACTGTAATGTAGAGACTTGACTTTTGAAGTAGAGCCAGCAAGTCAAATCCCCACGTCAGAGAGAGTGAAATTTGGGTATTCAGTGCAAATTTTACGGACGAATAAAATACGCAAGACTGTTTTTCTCTTCTTTGTGTGTTGGAAGTATGTACGCACGTGATGCAGTGAGGAAATGAAGTTGTCTTCAGGTAAATTAAAGATATTTCGTAACTCTTCTTCTACTGGACATGATGGTTGTTGAACTCGTAACTTATGTTGTTGTCATGTACAGTTGAAAATTACCGCTGCAAAAACTGTATACATTTTTTAACGCAGAGTTCACTCTCTTCGTGAAAATTCATATTCTATCTAAACGCAGTCATTTTTAACATTCTTCGGCATACAATTCAGACGCAACGTTCACTCTCTTAGTGCTTACTTGCATTCTTAAAAAAATCGATCGAAACATTTTTTTACTATTTTCTACATTTTTAACACAAAGTTCCCTGTTTTCGTGCAGATGTACATTCTTAGCACAAAGTTTCTTATCTGTGAGTAGATTCACATTCTTAAAACAAAATTCACTATCTCCGAGAAGATATACATACATTCTTAGCACAAAGTTCCTCGTCTTCGTGCAGATTTACACACTTGGAAAAAGTCTCTTGTTTTCGTAGACGTCTACATACATTCCTAACATACCGTTTTTTGTCCCTGTCTCCGTACAGATTTAGAATCAGGAGAACGGTGAAGCAGCAGTGGTTCTATTGGTTCGTTATCGTGTTGGTGTTCCTCAACACTGCCTGCGTAGCTTCGGAGCACTACGACCAGCCGCTGTGGTTGGCTGATTTTTTATGTAAGCATTACGGTAGGCTTGGGGAAAAATTTTCTGGATACCGATGAGTGCTGTACCTGGGTCATTTAAATTATGTTGCCTTTGATGCTAGGTAGCGTAGTTCTGCAGGTATTTCAAAAACTTTTCTGGTATTTCATCAAAATTTTCACTAGTTGTTTGTCAACATGTTTTTTGGCTTAAGAAAATATTATGTTCAGTTGTTCATAGTTCTTTAACTTCGTTTCTTCGCTTGATTATACTATGTACTAAATTTTTTCCGTGCAGATTACGCTGAATACGCTTTTTTAGGCCTTTTTTTAACGGAGATGTTAATCAAGATCTACGCCTTGGGCCCAAGAATATACTTCGAGTCCTCCTTCAACCGCTTCGACTGTGTCGTAATCAGCGGCAGCATATTCGAAGTCATCTGGTCCGGCATCTACGACGAGAGTTTCGGCTTTTCTGTCTTACGAGCCCTTAGATTGCTTAGAATTTTCAAAGTTACCAAGTAAGTCGAACACGAGGAAAATTTCCTTGGTAGATTTCGTAATTCCAATTTTGCCAAGTGATGGCGGGGAAAAATTGATGGGGTTTATCAATTGAAGGCACGTTTAGGACACTTGTAAACAGTTACGTGAATATCATCTATTTCCGATGAGAAGTACTAGAGTGCTGTTACTGAAAAGTGCTTCACGTTACTCGTGCTGCAGAACAGCCGTGTCTGTGTTCCGTCCCAAAGTCAAGGAAGAAACTAACGGAAATGGCGTTCATCTAGGCTTGCTTTATCGTATTCTTTTGGGCTACGTTTTAAATCGGAGGCTGGCAGTTCAAAACACTGAAGATATGAGTACACTTAAAAATTTTATAGCACAGAATCTGTCAGAGATGCAAAAAAGGATGAACTAATTATTCTCACGGGTTTCGTCCATGGAAAATTTGCTTCAGTTTTCTGAATGTACTTGGGGATGCATGAAAGTTAGACTACATATGTATGTCTTTTCCATTTGCTACTGTTTCACAGATATAAATTCAAAATGAATTAAATTTGCTCCTCAGAGCTAGAAAGTATACGAGTAAATGTTTTCCTTATACAGCACTTGGTAACATTGTTTACATTATAAAAGCAGTGAGAAGGTTCATATCAAATTTACAGTCTTTTTAATTGAAGTTTTTCGGTGAAAATATTAAATAATGATTGATAACTCACGCTGCCTCTGAATTTTGACACTATCCTATCCACGAATTTTTGACCTTCGCCTAGAAGAGGACGTGCGTCCAAGAGCCCTTAAGGAACGCACTTGTGTGAGAACATAGAAGAGTCTTTAGGTGACAGCACATTTGAAAACTATCAACAAATCCAACTGAGGTTGGTGCGTTCATATGAGACTATTTTACCATCCACGCATCTGAATGGAACCAAAATGGTGGGGGTTCTCTTAAAAAGGATTAAATCTACGGAAAAGGCTCCCAAGATTTAAATTACTTTTCCATTGCTTATTTTCATCCTAAGCTTACGCAGTTGTTGAAAGATACTGGTGTTTATTTCATACTTCGCTTATCCTTTATAATTTACAAAAAAAAATCTGATGATGGTTAGCTTGCCCTTCCACTCACATTTGTGCCTGTTTTTTTTTGACAAAATGTTTAGTAAATACCTTATCAAACACTTGATACAAAAGAATATATAATTTTATTCATTTAATATTGAAAATATACTCTGAAGAATCATAATTAGAAAGAATCAGTTAAGGTATTCCATTTTCTCTTCAAGTGTAGGAATTGAACACTAAAATTCGCAAACTTATGTAGAATATATTATTTAATTTCTTGCATGACTTATTGAAAATAGCAATACATTTTTAATGTGGACGTAAAGATGGCTTTGATATTTTATTTATGAAATGGAAACATTGCTTAGAAAACGATGAAAAGTTACGGGAAGCATACTTCAGATTCCAAAAATCCAGCTCTTTATAATTATTTCTTGGTCCCTGACCTAAGCGACGTGCACAAACTCGTCATAGCTCCTCGGATTTTGCTTTTATGGCACAATGGGCCCCTGCATAGGGCACTAGATCGATTCCAGCACACTTCCGCCTTGCTGTAGATCCCCACATAGGGCAGTGTCAACTAGAGCGATCATTAAATAGCAAGGAAACTTTTTGTCTCAGCAGAAGCAAATGGAACGGGTTACAAAAAGAAAATGTGAAAATGTTATTTTTATAAATAAAATTTAGCGCTCTATGATAGAGAGGACTGTATATTTATTATAGTATGTCCAATGTGAAACGCTTGCTAATCACAATTCCTGTGCAATCGCAACTTCCAGTATACGAGCAGCCACATCAGTTTTAGTTGAGCTATTTACTTGTACTAATAGCTGAAATCATTTTAGTTGTTTTGGATTTTGAATAAGGAAAATCTTAATTGATGACAAAATTATAACTATTTTATTTTGAGCTTTTATTGTGTTAAATTTATCAATGTCCCTGAAACTTATTTTAAACATATTCTGCAGAACTCGGTGATATCGTAACTGAGTTCGATGAAACCCATCATTTCAGGCTGCCGAAATTGCTCTTTTTCGCTCTCTCATGGTGTACGAGTGCGTAAAACCGTCTGGTTTTGCAGACACTGGGCGTCGCTGCGCAACTTGGTGATATCGTTACTGAGTTCGATGAGGTCCATCATCTCTCTGCTGTTCCTGCTCTTCTTGTTCATCCTCATCTTCGCTCTGCTGGGGATGCAGCTCTTCGGAGGCTCCTTCAACTTCGCTGAAGGCACGCCTTTGGCGAACTTCAATCGCTTCGCCATCGCGTTACTTACCGTGTTTCAGGTACTCGTTTCTTCAATTTTGGGAATATGTAACCGCAAAATTATTAGCTTCCCACGTAATATGTTTGTCCCCAGTACAACGTGCCATGATGCACAATGTAGAAAGTTTGCCAAGTGGTTTGTAGCTCTTTCATTCGACAGTTGTGCATGGACTCACGCACTCGCGGAGGGAATTTCAAACTATCGAACTTTCATTTCATTTTCAATACTGTGCTCTACCAATAAAACTGTGTAATGCTCAAAAAGCACTCCTTTATAGCACAGTGCTGCCTTCGTGCAACAATTCATGATGATCTCTAAACATACCTCAGGAATTTTTGAAGCAATTGTTCACCTCTGATATAGAATGAAAATTGAGCCAACAATCATCAAAAATTAATATTTTTTCGTGAATTTTTTTTTCATAAGAACTACCAGTACTTCATCTCCGTTCACCTAAAGGCTTGCGTTACTGGAAAAAAATTGTTTCAATTTGAATCGAACATGTGGGCAATGTAGGTTCAACTCACGCTGGCACCGATTTCCCACCGAATGAACGCAACCATCAAAACGTTTGCGATGTCTGCCACTTCCTTTGGGATTATATAAATGCAGCATTATTTCAAAATCAGCGCTCTGATCATCCAAAAATGGAAGTTATTGAAAATAATTATTTTAACGGAGCCTTAAGTTTGTGGAAAATCTCCCGATTATAACAATTTTAGTGAGGATTCGGTGACAAACTTGCATGTTCGCTAACACTACGTCGTTTAGAAATGGGAGTTTGGGCTAATTTTCACCATAATGTTGAACCACTACTGAATTGTAATATTTCACCCAGTGGGCACTGAATTGTTGAGAGTAGCTCCAGAAATAATTCTCTTTTCCAAAAATTCTATTATATTGCTTTTTAAATTTAGTTTCATGCCTACCTGCTCCTTCTGATGCTGTAAATGGAAGAGCGTCAAGTGAGCTCTGTGCCAAGTTTTTGTAAAGCCTCACGTGGTAAACCTACAGGGATATCTGCGGTATATAGTGTATAGTAATACGGTAGCTAAAATTATTCATGGACATGCGACACGATCTCCTTTAACTTCAACAATCCTCTCATGAACTATACTGGTTTTGTCGATAATTTCGTAAATATCCTCAGATGCCGCAAGCTACCGGAAGCTTTTTTTCAGCATTTTATTTATCGACTCACTGAGCAAAGCAGCTCTACTTCCAATACACAAGTTCATTGCGTAGTGACTTCCTGTGATCTTCCTGAAACAAAATCCTCTTTTTTTCGTTCAGTGACAAATATTTGTTACCGTAAGTTTCTCCAATTTGCTTCTACGCTTATGACGGTCATGTTGAGGATGGTATATTTCCCTAATGTTTTATATGGTCATAAGCGATGAAGGAACTTCTATTGGATTAACTTTGTTAGTGTCTTTATAATTTTGATTTGCTGTGATAGTTTTTTCCTTCCTACAGCCTCATTGATGACGTTTACGTCATGTACTGTGTAGCGAATCACTCGTCGAAAGAAATACAATCGTATGTGTACTTACAGACGTTCGTAGTTTAGGGTCCGATACACTTTGATGTGAATAACTCGACTGTATATATGACCACGACGCCGCCGCTCGATGAGCTCTTGACCTGCATCAGAACAACTTTCCCCCTAACATGATAATGTGAACCATGCTTGGCTTCAGATTTAACGTATCCATCCTCAGGCTGGAACAATAATCAATAAGGGAAACTTTTGAGTGATTCATTAGAATTGTAACTTTTGGGCACAAATGTGCAAATGCGAAAATTTCTCAAATATTTTATCACTCACTACGTACTTCGTGGTAGATGATTTTGAACACCTTCTTCATGAGGAATATAACAGTAACTTAGTCAGATGTGTACCATTGATTAACGCACTTTTAATGTGGGTGAATAAGGTCGAATTTTGCCTTTTCAGTTATCAAGAAATTACATTCTGCAAAACCATGACGCTATTCGTAGTAGATAGAATACGAGGGCTGCTTCTCGTAAATAAATATTTTCAGATTCTCACGGGTGAGGATTGGAACGAAGTAATGTACCAGGGGATCGCATCCCAAGGTGGTACCTCATCATCGGGCATGATCTACAGTCTGTACTTCATCATCCTGGTGGTGTTCGGTAACTACACGCTCCTCAACGTGTTCTTGGCCATCGCTGTAGACAACTTGGCCAACGCACAAGAGCTCACCGCTGCTGAAGAGGAAAAAGAGGAGGAGGACAAAGAGGTCAGTTCTGCCCAGTAACGTTTTTGTACTTGTTTTCATTTATTTCGGGGGGAGCTCTGAACAGCCGGACTTGAACTCCGCAAGAGACCTGATGATCTTTTAGGCGAATTTTATCATCTATACATGCAGTTCACAAATAATCTAGATAAACTTAACCTCATTGTAAGTGCTAACCGATTTATATTAAGCACTTTAAAGCCCTTTCCGTGATGAATGTTATCTGTCAGAAGCTAAATCTAGAATTGTAAAACTTTCGCAAAATTTTACTTATCCCCAGCTTCGATGTTACATCGAAGAATCTATGAGACGTTCCGTACTGCATCTTTCTGTCGCAGCTAGGGTCCTAATACACAAAGTTCGGACTCGGATGCCTGGTCATGCGTCAGTCTGTAGCGCATTCTTTCTTATGCATTCTATTTTTTCTGTCTCTTATGCAAGTCAGCATATACTTAACAAAATTACGAGACCATAAGTATCTGTGTTTTGATTCGTTAATTTTTGTTTCACATTGAAGTAAGGCAGCTCGGTTGTCCGAGACTAATCTGGAGATGTCTTATTTTGTAAACAAGTGTATCGTGTGTTGTGAAATACTTTATATGACCCTGCGTTTTGTGACTGTAAAGTTTGATTCCCCTCTGTATTTTTAAATTTTCGAAGACATGTGCATTTCCATCTATATATATATGTATCTTCAATTGTTGCTCAGGATCTCAGTCATTCATTGAGCTTTAAAGGACGTATTTATCATAACAATGTTAATCGACATATCAATTTTTATTCTCCATTAGCCGAAATACTTTTTAGGAGTTTAGTAGTTGCATCTTTCGTCAAAATTCAAGGAAGCATTCACATGATCACTGGACAACTACTCCTGTGAATAAAAATAAAACGTAGCTGAAATACGGTGCTCAGAAACTTTTTGGTTCGACGCTTTGTGGTCTCATTGCTCTGTTTCTTACTAGAACAAACTTATTAGACATTTTTTCCCGTTTTCAGCGCTCGATTTAACACTGCCAAGTTTTTGGCCTTATTTCCAAGGCAGTAATGTTAAATGTATTTCAAGATGCATGAATAAAAACTGGTAAGTTAGGTTAAAACTCCATTTAAAGAATTCGATAAATTGCTCCAAATTTTTTTTAATTATGAAAACCTCACCAAGAATTTTTTCTCAGCCCTTTTCTTACAAATTTTAACGTGGTAGTGAGAGTTTTTGGATGAGTTTCTCATCCCAAGTACTTATTTTTTAAAGTTAGAATTGCACTTCCAGAATAAATTTTGACTAGCAGTTGACTTGTTGGGTAGGTAATGAAGTGAAGTCGGGGAAACGTAGAACTCAGTTGGGAAGTTATGACTTGTGGTTCTATTGGTCGAATAATGAGTCTTTTCAAGCATGCAGGTAAACTGATTGGTTAAACTCCTGGACGCTTCAATGCTGATTTTCCAAGCTGATGCAGAAGCCATTGATCGTTCCTCATGCATCTGATAACGCTCTTCCGAATAAACGCATTCAAACTTATGGCTCCAAAATATTTGAAGAGTCGAGAACTGCAGCGCATTGAGAAATAACTATGATTTTTCGTTGCATAAACCTAATTGATGGATGTATCGAGGAACGCTCACACGCTCGAAGCTTGTGGGCCCGTATGCTCAGCCAGACTTTGCAGCCGAGGCCACGGTGACAGTTTTGACTGGTGCGATGCAAGATGCGCGATACATTTCCTCAATGAATTTAACGTGCTCATTTCGCACGGTAAAGAAAATGACTCGCCAGTTAACAAACGCACATCAGCTGTTAAATTTTATGTTAACACTAGTCGTATGATTTCTATGTGATCATTCTACTTTTTCGACTAACGTTCTGTTTAGATCTTTACCTTGAAATAAAGTCCATCTGCCAGATTTGGTTGTAAAATTTAACGATTCGTCAAGTCTTGCGCTTCATTTACTGTTACACTACGTGACGCGGCCCCTGCAACTTACATGCACTTGTCACCGTGCCCTGAGGAAGCAAAGTTTAGCCAGAGGCCATCTTCCCTGTACAGACCATTACTCTCCGTCTCACATCACACTCTCATTCTCTCTCTGGATGGTCGTTCCTTCCAGCCCAGGGTTAGTAGAGAAATCTTGCCGTAGCGAGTAGCGAGTGTGGAGTTCATCGTTGTTCTGTCTTATGTACATTAGGTTCCCAACTGTCCAACATAACCCTAGACTTTCCGTCCCGCATCTATGAAACTTTGACCTATAGTTATGATTGAATCGGTGGTAGCTTTAGTGAAATTTGTGTCTGAAATTTTTTTAGAGAGAAAGTTTTAGCCCTGTCTGACGCATCTCGTAATTTTTATTTTATTTAGATCGATTGAAATGCTCAACAGGTTGTCATGTTCTTTCAGAGGAGAGTCTTGATGATATCCTACTGAACTTCATTTGAAGTTTTCGTGTTGATTTTTATGAAAATAGCGGGTTTAGCCGTCCATGCATCGGAGTAGAGCTATGAAGTCACTAATAAAGATTTTTGCGTGCATCGTGTATCATACAGTCTCGTAAGGTACCCCACTTGAGTCTTTTAGATGTTAGAAGCTTGACGTGTGGTGTCACTCACTGAATGATCCGGTTTGAGGATAGCGTTTTCCCTAATGAGATTTTTAAACTTAGTTCTAGAGCATTCTGATTAACAACTAAAACGTTCATGGTGTTCTGTGTGAAGTTCTGCGTACTCACTGGCAAATTTTCGTGGAGTTTTTAACCCTCGCGAGTGCCATTTGATTCAAATTGGTGTCATTTCTGTCGGCTTTGAAATCATAATACCAAGTGCCATGTTCTCAAATATATTATCATTTTTTGGTAATTTTACCGTAAATAATATGAATGATTTGTTAGATTGTTGATTGATTGAAACACCTTTTTTAAAAGGCATATAAAAAGTAGGATATTCTTACATCTGAATAAATATTCGTAAATAAATGAATAACTCCTCGTTTTGGACCAGTTCATTCTACGCGTTAATTGAAGTGCAGTAAAATCAATTGTTTGCTCGTGTACACCAAGGATCATATAAATGTATTGAATGTAAATGTAAATATATAACGCAAGCTAAGAGTTATGGATAATGGTCGACAAATAGAAACCAAAAGTCCTTAGTTTCATCCCAGAGCATCGTAATAGTTAAAGACGAGGCCGTCCGTTCCTATTTACCTGACTAGTCTAGACTACAAGTTTCCGAGTTACAATTTTTCTCCATTTCGGTTGCCAACGATCAATGTTCAGTGGGTGGCCTGGGTCTCACGGTGCACATTAAAATAATCTCTAGGCTAACGCCGAGGCTGCTCACCAAAATCCTTCGCGATATGTGAAATTCTGACACGTGAAACAGGACTGGCCCCAGGGATTTGTGGATCCTTTCAGCTAGTCCTGTGTCTAAACAAGAGGATTTTCACCTATCGCGAGGTGTTCTGGAAAGTAACGCCTGTGAAAGTCGAAATCTGAATTTGATACGGCCTCTAATGTCTATCTTATCCATAACTCAGAAGTTAAAAAATTCATTAGTCTTTTGTCAGCTCATGTTTGAAAGATTAAGCGTTTGTGGTATGCGCGACTAAATCCTGAATTGCAACAATGAAAAAATTGCTCAATTCTGAAATATAATCGTCAAGTTAGAGGAATCGGCCTACAATTTTATTTCAAAGCTGATAACTTACAAGTGATGTTTTTTAAAGAATTCATATCCACGCTGCCTAAAGTTGCATTTTTTGTCATTTTTGAATGGTTAGTTGAAATTTTTTCGAATAGTGAATAGTGTGTAGTAACAATGGTTAAACAAATCATGTACGGATGGTAGGAATTTTCTTAGTATTATCGTTCACTATAGCTGTCTTGGATTTCCTAGTTCCATGTGATTTTTGTCAGTAAGAGAGTCCAATTTTCCAAAATCGAACAGTTTAGCAGTTTCGGTGGCGTGCGCGTGTTGACTCTCACTTTTTCTCTTGTGTTTTCGGTGTCCCGTTGTGTGTTGTTTTCATTCTTGAGTGTTTCTTTCTCTCTTTTCTCATCCCGAATCTTGCTACTACTTCTACTACTACTTCTACCACCACCATCATCACTACTACTTCTACTACTACTACTCTACTACTCTACTGCCATCTCCACTGGTCAATTGAAACCCATGGCCGCCTGCTGTCGAGACCTGGAACAATTTCTGCATGCGACATCGCCCTCGAACTTGGCTCGCCGACCTCCCTCTTCTTCTGTGCAACGCTCCGGGCAATGTTCTTTTGGACCGTACCGCTGCTTTACCATTTGGACCATGCCACTGCTTTACCATTTGGACCATG